>CALNHX010000538.1:0-178738 GCA_940337035.1 Agriotes lineatus
GACACACACACAGACAGAACGCCACACAGACAGACCAATGAAAAAAGTACGTTTTTTGGGTTCAGGGGACTCAAAAACGTGAAGATCTGTTGAAAACTCAATTTCGAATTTTTGGGGTGAATTCAATACTTTCTTTATTATAAAAGAAAGTAAAAATTCAATTTAAAAAAGTGAAACGTTACTTATGTAGTATCATTAGATTTAGAAAATTATGTACGATTCAAAAACGCCATAATATAAAGGGTCACACATGTGAAAATCAAAAATCGCTATTTCTAAATAAAAAAGAAAGGTTTACAATGATCGTGTTATATCCGGTATATATGTCACCGTTTTCAATAATTTAATCGCTGAAACTTAAGAGTAAAATATGGTGAGAAAGTAATAACTGATAGCACAAAAATATCCATTAAGCCATTCAGTAGGCATTTGCCCATGTTAAGATTAAACTGGCAAGTTAGCTTAAGACACAATTCATAACCTCAAATATAAAATTACTTAACTTTCACTAAAAAGTTACGCTTACACAGTAACAAATAGAATTTACATGCAGAAAACTGTCAATTTCCATGGCTAAGCGTAGTCTAAATCAATTGTGAATGCCTTATAGCTATAATATTGTCAGAGCAAACTGCCTTATATAAAATATAACAAAGTTGCTTACTGTTTTATACGTTTTTCCTTTGAGCATTAGCCTCGCCACGTATAGTCTCAGGGTTTAGATAAGTCCTTATAAATTGCCCAGCATCTGGTATAGATCAGGAACGGAAATTTGCTGAAAAATATTGAGTATTGCTATATTGATCATTTTAAAATACAAGACACCACTCAATCTAAGATACCTACATTAAAACATTACTGAAAAAGAAATCATTGTAACCCCCACACACCTGCATTAAACAACAACTCAACAACTTAAAATTTCAGTTATAAACAGTTTGTCGTTATTATTGTTGCCTCGTAAATGATAAACACTAAAAACACAGAACAATCTGAACAATATACCTAATGCTACTAACTTAACATTAGTTACTGTTTTGTGCTTAACAGTCTTAAGTCTTAACAGATCTGTTGAAGGTCAGCGAAAGTTCACGAATGGGCGGGCGGGAATGCTCCGTTGCCGTTCTAGGTTTTAGCCTAGGGTTGCCAACCCTGTCATTTTGACCCAAAGACTTCGGGTTTGGCAACCATTCTTCGGGCTTCGGGTTTTCAATAAAATTCTTCGGGTTAACTAAAGGTTCATACATACATGGATTGCAATTTTTTTTAGTCCTATTTAAAAGCTTCAGAGCACTGGTAAAAAGTGACCAAAGAGACAAAAAATACAATTTTAGAAAACTTTTAATTTTTTTCAGAAAAATGTAGTTTCTTAATAGTATACTTAACTTCTAAGACAAATTTTTAAAATTTTATTTAATGGAATACAAAGAATAGTTTTGTTCTTTATTCCTATGATTTACAAAGGCCGAAAATTATGCTCTGTGTAACGGGCCAGCTGCATCCCTCACCGATGTTTATGTTCATGCTTGAATGTAGAAGGCAAGTTGTATTTCCTATGTTTTATTATTACATCTAATATTTGAAAAATGTCCTAAATATTGGATAATTGTATCTTTTATTTTATTGTATGTACTACACATTTTATGTGGATGTTGCATATTTTGTGCTATTTGGGAGTTTTCCTGTATGCACTTTTGTAAATAAATAAATTTGTAAGAATATTGTATTTTATGTTGGAAAAGTCGGTCCTGCGTTCGATGTATATTCTGAATTTTAGTTTTCGCGAGTGCAGCAAGAAACACGCTGTACGCGGAATGTGGGGATTTTCAACCCATGCAAAATTTAACAAAGAAGACGAAATTCGCACGCAGCCTCTTCTGAGAGCTGCATGGATTTGTTCGACTCGAAAGTATAGTACGTGAATGCGCTCAGGGCGATATACGTTAATTTTAACCGGCCTGAAAGAGCCTGACAGCCAGCCTTGACTGCAAACATAG
The DNA here is from genome assembly GCA_940337035.1 of Agriotes lineatus. NCBI lineage: Eukaryota > Metazoa > Arthropoda > Insecta > Coleoptera > Elateridae > Agriotes > Agriotes lineatus. Next base: position 1,998 of record CALNHX010000538.1, read on the forward strand.
TTAAAGTGCAGCAAACCAGCGTTTATAAATTCCGAAAACGCATTTTCCGAGTGTATATGTAAGTACACCAATTGTGCTATATTTACTAAAAGCTCATTTGAAGAGTCAACTTCGAGAGGCGACAACTCAACTGTCCTTTCGAGGCCCAAAGGCAATCGGGGGTACCCAGCATCATGTCTGCCAGGAGCGAGTGATGCAATCGAAGAGTGCTGTTTCCAAGCTTATGCAGAAGCCAGTTTCAGGTAAATGTTTTTAGGTCTGAGTGACGAGGTTGTGTTTAACTGCAAGCTTTTGCAAACGCTAAAGGAATGAACTTTAGAAGTGAATAATATGTGTGTGGCTTGCACTTCAATTTAAACAGGGCGGGACTCAAACCAGTATCGACTTCAGGCAATCCTAACATTGTGTTTTTTGTTAAACATTTTGACATTTGCGTTCGTTTAAACATAATTATTTCAATGTTGTTTCTGATGATGTTTTACGTTGTTCAAGTTTGCAACATGAATGAGAGTAGCTTCAATCTACATGCACGTCGGTTATTTTAAAATTTAATTCTATTTTTTTTATTTTTGTGTTTTTGCGTTTTCTTTGCGTTTTTAGGTTTTTATTTGTTTTTGACGTCAATAAATGGTATAAACAAATCTGATTTTCTTGTCCATTGTTTAAAGTTAAGTTGCAGTCCGATCAGCACTACTAGGGGAACCAGACTCCTGTTTTGGCAGATAGTGATCTTTCATGAGCCACTAACTGAGATATTAAGAGAGTTTAATGTCCACTGACTAGCTAAGGGATAAAAAGGGCCAATAATTATTTAAATATTAAGGAGTACAAAACGTCTTGTTCAAATTTAAAGTATCCACGAAGCGGTAAAAAATCCGTATTTTATATGTTACTTAAAAAAATATAAAATAATTTTTGGAATTATATATTTATAAATTAAGAGACTATTTCACCTTGATCTTTTTATTGATTGTATTCCCTTTCACATATCGAAATATATCGATAGGTATGTACCTACATATCGATATATACAAGGTGGTTCACTTTTTTGTAGAAGGACTTTAATAGTAGGTAGGCAGAAACACTTATTTCAAGGCGAAAATTTCATACGGACATAGGTCCTGAAACTCCTAGTTTTAAAGATACAGGGAGTTCAAATTGTCGAAAAATAACATTTTTTTTCTATAGTATCCCAACCACCTGTGATAATTAAACTAAATTTGGTGTGCAACTCTATCCTAAATGCTACTAATTTCCGTGACAATATCAAAGCCCTCGATCGACCAGTGGCGGAGATGTAAGGTTTCGCGACCAATAAATTTAAAAATTCACTAGTACGACCATGTTGAAAATCGAAATTGTTTCTTTTTTCAAAAAAAGCGTTTAATTTTCTTTACATTTCCCCATATCTCCCACAGTTGCGTAGCAATTTCCAATAGTTTGGTCAAATTCATGTTTTTTATTCAAAATAAACTCGAACAAGTTTTGGGGTAGGATATTCTAATTAAATAAGTTACATACCATATCGGCTTGTTCTTGACTCGTAAAACAAAAATAAATTTTAGTTGTTAAAGAAAAACTAATAAAACTTTGTAACACCACGCTTCTAGATCGGGGGCGGAAAGTCCACGGGTGCATCGGGGCCAGTGCACCCATAGCAGTCATCTACATACGTATAAAATACAAAATTTAAAACACTCTGGAACTAAAACACCCTGGGACTGCAACTTGTATAATATGAACTTCAAAATACGATTACAAATCGGAAACGGGACAATCATTCGTATTTTGTTTTTGCATACAAAGAAAGAATGTTTAACTTAGACATAAACCGTCTTGAAGATGAGTTTACAAGTCGCACTGCAGTTCTATGAAACACATTTTATTTAGAAAAATTTAGTATATAATGATTTATATTTTTTTTAATTTTATTTTAATAACTCTTCGTTTGGTTTTGCATGGTTTCCGTTTTCGTTGTTATTTTAGTTTATTTTTATATTACATAGATACATATGTAATTTACGTTCTTGTTGGTATTTGTGGTTTAGTTGTTCGTTATTTAAATTGAAAAAAAAAATAAACATCATATATTTTACGTGTTTTATTGACATTATTAATTGTGTAGTTGGGATAAATGCAACATAAATTACTTGTTGGCACCCATAGAAAAATTCAAAACCCGCCGCCCCTGTTCTAGATTCCACCGTAAAGAGACAGATTACTAACAACTGATTTTGTTTTTCAAATCACACTTTTCTTTACAAAATAAGAAAATGCTAGCCGTTTTTCGTACTTATGCTAATAATGAAAAAAGAAATTTAAAAACCTTATTTTCAATGTCCAGTAATTAGTAATAAAGAATGTAATAACTTATTTAATTAGAATATTCTACCTCAAAACTTGTTCGAGTTTATTTTGAATAAAAAACATGAATTTGACTAAACTATTGAAAATTGCTACGCAACCGTGAAAGATATGGGGAAATGCGAAGAGCCATTTTTTGTAGAGAATTAAACGCTTTTCTTGAAAAATTAAACAATTTCAATTTTCAACAGGGTCGTACTAGTGAATTTTTAAATTTATTGGTTGCAAAACCCCACATCTCCGCCACTGGTCGATCGAGGGCTTTGATATTGTCACGGAATGTAGTAGCATTTAGGATAGAGTTGCACACCAAATTTAGTTTAATTATCTGAGGTGGTTGGGATACTGTAGAAAAAAATTTAATTTTTTTGAAAATTTGAACGTCCTATATCTTTAAAACGAAGAGTTTCAGAACCTATGTTCATATGAAATTTTCGCCTTGAAATATGTTTTTCTGCCTACTATTAAAGTCCTGCTACAAAAAGTGAACCACCCTGTATACACGGTGTTATGGAAATGAGTGCAAATAGTTTAACCCGTAATAGAACTCGCTAAACTGAACTACTTCTCCATTTATCATTTTCTCGAAAACGCCCGCATAACTGAGTTAAAATTCAAAACAATTTTACTCTAAAAATGCATCCCCGCCTATGGAATAATATTTTAATTTAATGACGCAAAACACAAAAACATTTCTTTGATATGTAAACCAACAAAAACTGAATAGGTACTGTTAAAACCTTTAGTTCACATCTGGTCACCAACGTAATTTATCAATTGAGGTAGGTAAGTTATTGACCGCATGTTTTTTGTGCAAGAACTTTGCAGCTTTAATATACCCTGTGTCGTTCCTCTTTAACTTAGATTTGCGTATCAAGCGGCTCATCAAATTTAGGGGAAATAAATGATTGAAAAAATATGCGATTAAATGAAAAACGATAAATAAAAAACTTGTTTATTTCGGTGAGCTCTATCACTGGTTAAAATACTTGCACTCATTTCCATAACACCCTGTATATACCGCGTGACAATGTGATCAGGGCCATGCTTATATCTTCTTTATTAATGAATCAATTTGGATAAAATTTTATATGAAGATACTAGAGATAATTTCTGATTGGCTGATAGATATAGTCAAAATGGCCGACTTCCGGTTTCACCGCAAATAATATCAACTTTTCTTTTTTAAATGGATCACCCTGTATATTTTATGTTTTTTGGAATCTAAAAGTCAAAATACATATATTAGTCTCACCAAATTTTCATTTTTTCAAACAAAAAAATATTTTTTTCAATTTTTATTTTTTACGACAGAAGGCTGTGACTTGAAAAAATATGTTCTAATTGACTCTAGCAACTAATAATAGCTAGTTTATCAATGAAGTCAATAACAAACCCTTAATAAAAGAACCAAGTTTGCTAAACACGTTTTTTAAGAAAAAGTCACTTTTTTTAAATGGCACCTACTAAGGGCCATCTTACCATTAAACAGAAAATGTAATTACCAATCTAACGATATGCGTCATGCACTACTTTATCTTTATCTAAAATGGAAGAAAAATGTATGTACACTGCTGTGCAATAAAATTAAGCACACGCGGCTTTGTTTCATTTATTAATAGCGTTTGTTTATCGAAAGGTCTTAGTTTTGGTCTTTTAATAAAGGTGTTGTTTTCAAGTTACGGTGTTTTATCATTTATTGAAACTGCTGCTAGGCACTTAAAATAGACCAGATTTATACAAACTAGAATATTGTGAAAAATAGTCATAAGACGTGTGCTTAATTTTATTACACAGAAGTGTACATCACCGATATCTACCCTACTATATACTAGTATAGTTAATTATCGATATACTATCCATGTTTATCGAATTTTATCTATAACTACTGATTTTTATCGATATTTATTGATAACTATCGATGTTTTTTATAAGTATCGATAACTATCCATATTAATCGACATACGAGGTATGGCTTATAAATAACGCGACTGCCGTCGTAGGCGGCGTATTAGCCGCCTTTAAAAAAAAGTGCGTGTATGATAATTGACCTTGACGTTTAGTTAAAAATCTGGTGTGATACAAGCACTCAACTTCATTTTAGAGTGATCTTATAATTAGCCAAAAATTTGATTTTTAATTTTTAAGCATTTGTCAAATATTTTCAAAAACTACAATTTCTACAGAAACCGTACACAATAGAGCATTCATTGGAGGGACAAATTTTATCTAAAATTTTAAACTGAATTCAAAAATGTAATAATATACCGGGTGTTCTATTTAAAATAGGAGTTAATAACAAAAATAGAAAAAAACAAAAGAAACCCATTTTAGAGATATTTAACTTGAAAATCACCTAGGTATCGCACATCAATACTCATTAAAAATGTAGAGTTTGAAAAAAATCGTTAGAGCAGTTTTTGAAAAAATAAAAAAAATCTGAAAAATCACAAGAGTAAACATAAACACCATATTTCCGGTTATGTAATTTTCTTCAAAAGCCTGTGTCGCATCTAGATAGTACACGAAACGTATACAGATTGTCCGAAATCCGTTTTGAACATGGGAAACTAATGAGTTTGACAAGGAAGACATAAACAAAATGAGTAGCAGAACAAATATAGAATGTAATCATGGCTAGGTAAATTTTTAAACTAAAATTAAATCAATGAAACAAACAAACCCTTCTGTCAAATATTTTATCTGTTATTAAGAGTATAAACTGACTCACATAATTATTTTAATTATTTAAACCTCACTTTATACTCTTAATGACAGATAAAATATTTGACAGAAGTGTTTGTTTGTTTCATTGACTTAAGTTTAGTTTAAAAATTTACCTAGCCATGATTACAATTTATGTTTGTCCTGCTACTCATTTTGTTTATGTCTTCCTTGTCGCACTCATTAATTTACTATGTTCAAAACGGATTTCGGACAATCTGTATATGATGTTTTCATGGCATACCTCTTTTCGTTTTTGAGATATTCTGTTCACAGACAGACATACAGACAGACAGACAGATACACAGACAGACCAAAAAACAAAACATGTTTTTTGGGTTCAGGGGACTCTAAAACGTGAAGATCTGTTGGAAATTCAACTTAGAATTTTTGGGTGAATCAAATACTTCCTTATTCTAAAAAAAAAGTAATAAACGTTGTAAGTTTCAACTTCCTAGCTCAATTAGTGTTTGTACAGTAGCTGTGTAACTGTTTAAAGGTAACGTGTTTTAAGGTTTTGCCGGTCAAATGTTAATACGAAAAACGAACAATGAGTTAATATTACATTTCTCGTTAAATTAAAGAAAACTGCTATGGAAACCTTTAGTTTGTTTAGTTTGTAACTGAGGTGTACGGAGAAGACTGCATATCTCGATCTCGAGTTTTTGATTGGCCGTGAGGAAGGATGAAGGGTTTGGCCTTACGTGTTGGCGAAAGTTGTATTAGATATTTTTCCGGCTGGTAAATATCGGCCTAATTGGGCTAACTCGCCGAGAAGGGTCGGGGTTCCAACTACGCTGAAAAAGAATACGAAACAAATACGAAGGGAGAGGGCGCCAGGTCCTCACCGTCGCTTAATCCTTGCCTCGGACCATCACAAGGTAGAGATAAAACCAGCAGAACAAACACAATAGTAAAAACCAATAAATTATCACAGCTTTTATTGAAATTGGTACTATAGTGTCAGAAACACACACACGAGCAATAATAAATACAACTATATATATATATATATATATGTATATACCAAGGCAGGCTATGACAACTAAACACATTAAAATAATTAGATGGGCGCGGCATAAACAATTAAAATTTCCTCCACCGATAACGGCGTTCCGCGAAAAGAAAATTAACAATAACCTAACTGTGTAAGTAATTAATCTGCAAACATCCTGTGAGGCAGGATGCGGCAGAACAGAGCTATCCAAGCAATCAGCTGACGTCTAACCCCGAGTGTCAGTTTGAAATGACTCTATTATAACATTAAAAATTTCTAAGGGGCGAAAGCACCGGGATTATATGATCATATAAATTCGAGGTAATTTCCTAGAATAAAGACATCAGTATAATCAATGAACGCTTCAATATCTACTTGAATATGCTCTTTAACAATATGATACATAATTAAAATCGCGTACACAAATCACGGAAGCGTGAAATCGAACAAAAGAGTACTGGGTTCGGTTCCCTATACACAGCCGTTTTAAATTTTGCATAAAGTTTCCGAACAAACAAATGGTGGATAATGGGCTTCTTAATAAAGGGGCGAGTGTACCGCAGCCCGGCCGACAAACATGGCTAAATTGTGCTACCGGGTAAGTAAATCCATCTAATCAAATAACTAGTTACGCAAATAAAGCACACAAATCGTAATGCATAAAATACTATAATAGCAATTCTAAAAGGTCATACTTATAAACCAAATCGACAAACAATACCTAACTAAATTGCTACAAAAACCTCTCAGGTACTCACGGCACGTGGTGTCGAGCTGGTGGACGAGGCAACCAGGCAGATCGCTGGCCATGGAGAGGGCCTCGTAATGGGCTGCAGATGAGCCTCGATAGATGTTGCAATGCGGGGAATAGCAACAGCCTTCAGCCGAAGAAATGAGCGGCACGCCGGCTCGTAAATGCTCCACCAGTCCCAGGTAGAATAAACCACACCAATGCGGATAACCATTCCAAGCGATAACACTAAATTCGCAGGGCGAAGAGGTAAAACTCATTTCGAAGGCGTAGAATTGAAAGCTAAAAATACAACTTTCTAGGTACACAACCGCACTAAAAAAAAGAAGTCGAAACAAACCTGCGAGTGGTGACGAACAGCTTACGCTCAGTTCTATTAGAGAAGAGCCCAACAAAACCGCAACAAAAAGCGTAGCGAACGCTGGCAGCAACACACAATAGCTCCCATAGCGTTCCAAAGGGGCACTACTTGCCTCACATATCCCTCGAAACTATGAGGTCAGCTATAACCAAAGCTGAACGAAGCAAAAGGCTCCCAGGGCACCAACTTCAACGATCGAATCGATGGAAAAGAATGAAAATTGGCCAAAGCAGTTCACAATCTCAGGTTATTAAAGTGTTCCAAAATTCGAAAAAAGGAAGAAAAACTATAAAGAGTGCAGATGTATTGTGCCAAACTGATAAAGACAGTGCTGCACTTTGTTTGAGTTTGAAACTGATGGTAGTATGGTTATCTAACCATTCAGTGAAAATTATTGTATTTTTAGAAAATAAATGTAAATTGCCAACAAATCTGACTAATTATTTTAACTATTATAAGAGAAAATGACAAAATGAGCGTAACATGGCATAAACGGTTTTGTGATGGAAGAGACGATAGGGTACTTGGTAACTGGTCTAAATTGAGAAGACCAGTTTTCACTCTTGTGTTCTTAAAACTGGTCTAACTGAAAACTGGTCTAAAGTGAGACTGTAAGGAATGTAAGAAGACTACTCCCGGTCGGGACGTAAGAAAGCGTTTCTGTGAAAGTGGAATATTTATTGATTTTCGGGATATTGAGATATGTGGTTTTATTACGCAAAAATGTGCATGATCCTTTCGTGATTGAAGCATTACAATGTGCATAGCAGCTTAGAAAGCTAGACTTCGATGCGGCAATGTTTTTTTTTCATTCATTTGTTTGATTAACTCGGGCTTCGCCCTCGTTAATCAAACTGCAAGTTCATGAAAAAAAGTACCGTCAACTTTGACACGTTTTTCGAACATTTTTCAACATTACGACATTATTCATTAACATAGAAGCTTCAAATAAACGCCATCATAACAAATATAACCGGCTCCATCAATCGACATAGCTCAAGTTAATGTAACTTGAGTTGTTTAAAAACAAAATCAAGGTGTCTAAGTTGCCCAGTGTTTGGGGCTACTTTGACACCCACTTTAATTTTGCTTTATTTCGCCTGATAAAGCTACTTTATGTCAAAGTAGCCCTGCTATTAGATGCAAAATTAAAGAAATACATGCTTAGGTTTTTTTCAAATTTTTATATTCAAAATACATCAAAATATTTCATTTTATCAAGAGTAACTTTTTTATTAAGGCACCTAATGGGCATATTGTTGTAAGAGAAACAAAAATAATAACAAAAATATTCTGTCGGGTTACTGAGGGTTAGGTTATATTACGGAACGTCTTAAATTAGTTAAATGCGATAAACTTGACTACAAATAACCGGAATGCGGAATGACTCGCAAACGGTAACAACAGTGAATAATCTCAATACTGACTCAATAAAAAGGATACTTGACGATAAGTACATAAACGTGGCTCAAACACTTCACTTGCCACAACGTCAAATTAAGCAGGAACATAAAATATGACAGCAATTACTTAATTTGACAAATTGACAACTACAATGGTTCAAACGCTAAATGCTACGATGACATTACGCAAAACTGTCAGACACATTGACGGAAAGCTACGTGCACTGTAAACTACACACAATAAATCTAGTACATAAACAAAACAATAACGGTACCTGAAGGAGTTTATTTAGCGGCATTCGACGTCCAGCAGAGTCGTAGGTGATCGTTCTCCAAACCAACTGCCCAAAGATGCCTGAAAAAGCTGCACAATAGGAACGAAAAGCTGCTGACGGAAGCGGTCTGAGTCTAAAATCCCCAACGAGGGTAAATCCGAAATCCGTGGCGATATGGCAGGTCTCGAAACGTTAAACGGAAGCTTCGGTATGCACAAATAAGCCTGTTACTGGAATTCCCACGATAATAATCCGTCAAACGACGTAATTTGAAGCTGTCATTTTACGATAACCGAGAATTCAGAGCTTACGACGGCAGTCATAGATGCTCACCAACAACCCCAGGACCGATCGTCCCAACACGTGCATTGACTTCTGCAGAAGGCACTCAAAAATCGACGAAAAGCACACAGTTCCACAGGCACAAAAGCCGACGAAAAGTACACTGTTAGTTAAACGACACAGTTAATTAAACGACATAGTTAATTAAATGAAACAGCGTGCCCCAGAAAGCACTTGGTCAGTTTTTTATAGCGGAAGCGAGAATACTTCTACTTCAAGAGACGCAACACGAGGCTGCCGGGAAGCGAAAATCGACACCAGTCTTGACGCTCTTAAGACGGTAACCGGGATCAGAATCCCATTGCTCCGGACAGAAATTCTCAAAGCGAATGAAACCACGCAGGCGTGACTTATCTGCTTGCTCTCTTCCATTCATGGGCCGCGCAGAAAATGTTCCAGCATAATGAAACTCTGAGTCAGCAAATATGCCTCAAACTTCGGGGAAGCACCGACCGTTTCACGGCGGCTTATTGGCGCCACGGAAACAATAAAGAGTAAGATAAGGCACACTGGCATGCCAAGGCAAAGCTAAATTTAGAATCGGAGGACGTGAATAAGCTGCAATACACTAATATTTGAAATGAAAAGAATGTTTTGAAACCTTACTAAACTATTAATTTAGGCGTAACTGAACCGGGACGAATGCTAAAATCTGGGTTAGTGTGTAAAATGGACATTTAGTTGGCAGTTTTAAGTTTGTAAAACGACTGTTTAATAACATGCTTTCATTAGTTTACGTCGTCAGTAGCAACGAGTTTAAAATTATTTCAATAGTCACGTCGTCAGTAGCAACGTGTTTTAAAATTTTTAACCATGCAAAATTAGAACCGGTTGCTGGTAATCCTAATTTACATTTAAATATTTTTAAAATATTTTCCGTGTTTTCTATATTCTATGATAGATAAAATATTGTACGATACACATGCGTAAAGCATCTTTAGTCACTGGCGTTTTAACTCTGCCCTACTCGTGACTAAAGACTAGCTTTACGCACTTGTATGTTAAATTACTATTTTCTTATGAAAATTTGGTATTTATACAGACCAGGAATGTGCTAATTATTACAATCAACGAAAGTCCCAATACCTAATGAGCAATGGGCGGTGGGGCTAATTACGGTACTTTTACAATTTGTCATTTATAGTAATTGTTATTATTAGATAAATGACGTTTTAAAATTAGATATTAATCAAACTAAAACATTTCAGTGAAAATTCTTTCATTCCGTTATTCGGTAATAAACAAGGACGTATTGGGCGAACTCAACTATAAATAGAAACTTCTTAGTCATCATTGATTCCATAGATCCCTAATACTGTTATTTTATAACTCTATACCATTAAGTTAATTGTTTTAATTCTACTGCTAACTGATTCCCAAGTTTTTATGTGTTTTCTCAATTTTTTTCTTCCTTTGCTCTTTGATCTTTTGATACGCCGCTGTAGAAGTGGTCGTAATGTTCTAAGTTCTGAGACTCTTGTCCTTTTCCTTCTGTTTCAGTAACAGCTATATCTATACGAAATTTCACATAAGCATGCAGTACTTGGAACTAAGTAGTAATCATAACTATGACAGTGATTGGTCGAAAAAAAGTCATCATTACAACCATCTGAAAATCAAAGGTTTTTCAAAATTGCCAATTTGACATTCGATATGAATCTTCCAAAAAATATAAAAGGAAAGCCGATAAATATTGGACACTGACGAAAAGTGCAGGATATAGAAGATCCACAGACGTTTTGACAAAGGTTGTAACTATTGCACTTATATTTTCCTAGTGTAAAATTGAGTTTGAGTTTAAAGCGCCACTTACTGCATTCTTATTTGAAATTTAGTATACATTTAGATCTTTGAGTTCAAATGTCACTTCATTTATTTTCTTTGAAAGGCCCTGTGCATTCCACGTACCATACATCATTGTCCGTTTTCTTTGCCATGGTTGTTGTCGTTTGATTTGTCCGTTTCCAAGGCTTGAGTTAGATGTTTTAATCCATTAGGGACTGAATAAATACTTTTTTGAAATTTTTGAATTTACTACATCATGAATGTACTAAGCTTTTACATTTTTTTTTTCAAATTTTTGTGTTTACACAAAGGATTATGGGCTGTACCATCTATGGCACGCTAAGGTGTTAAAAAGTAAAATAATATCAGGTAGATTAAATATTTATTTTTCTTTGAATTTTACAAAAACTACAATAAGAGTAAACCAGTATAATAAATTTTATTGGTGATAACTTTTGAAACAATATATACAAAGCCCAACATTACATTTGCTGCATTGGGTTCTTACCGTACTTGGTGTTCCGTTGTTTCCTGCACAATGTCTGCGTTTATTATTGGGACATATTCTACAACAGGGCTGTCCAACTTCAAGGGACGCAAGGGCCACTGTAAAAAATTTGAAGGTTATGAGGGCCGCATCTTAAAATGTGGCGTATGCGACTTTGTGAGTGATTTGTAATAAATACAAAACGTGTATATGTTAATACTCATTTTTATTTATTCAAGAAGCTTAGGTTACATTACAAAAAGCATTGAAACATGAAAGAGATATACAGGGTGTTCCCTGAGGTAACCGAAAAACTTACACCATATGTTCTAGAAGTGATTCTAAAAAAAAAAACTCATATTCACTTTAGGTTAATTCCTTTTCGTTCTTGAAATACCGACAAAAGAAGAAAAATACATCAATTAATGTAAATTTACGTATAGAGATGTGACGTTTCACCCCCTTACTAAGGACGTCAAAGATTTACCCCTCGGGTTAAACTCAAATCTGAGAAATACGTTCACTTAAATATATGTTCGATTATGTAAAACACCAGATAATTACCAAAACAAATGTAATGGTTTTAGCTAGTTACAATGATTAATTACAAATAAATCTGAGTTGTACATTATTTAAAATTAACATGTCCTTCTGGAACATTGTTTGGTTTCGTGGGCCGAGCTGCAGCCCAATGCACCGGCGAGTGTTGCGGGTCCCTATTGGTAGTCCGCCGGTAGGCACGCTGATTCTTCGGGAAATGGGCTGAGTAGATCTTTTGTTCCTGCAAACTTGACCTTCCACTCAGCAGTGATTTTAAGCTGTAATTTTCCGGTGAATTTAGCGATTTTAACTGTTACCTGGGGCGGGCGTTAGTGCCTAAATCCTGGTGCAGAGGTTGCTAGTATCTTACCACGGCTAGGCGTCGTTCTTGGAGCGAACGCGGTGTCAAATCCTGCAGATGGAATCTATTCGCATTGATCCGGAAAACAATGTTGACATTCCCCCGGTAGGCAATTTGCGCGCTGCGGAATCGAACGTCCAGGAATTCGCCCTTTAATGACCAAAAAAGGGCCCTGCATGTGAGTTTATGAAAGGCGGCTACAGAACTCTAGCCGCTCACAAGCGGGGTAGAGGCTGCGATTCCTACAGGTTACAGGTTTAATTCTTAGTAAAATGAGGTTATGAGGAGTATTTCACCTCTCGGGGCGCCGGAATTTTTGTTTAAAAATTAGGCGGTCGGAAATGGCTTTTAAGCAGTTAGCCTTGCAAGACAGTACAGCGTATTAAGACAGAGTTAAAGACTCAGGAATTCGATTTTCCAAAAAAGTTCAACAATCAAGGTAAAATCGAATTGTAGGGGTCTTGCTCTTGCGGAAAATTTGAACTTCTCGGGCTGACAGTAGAACACGTCATCTCCCTTGAAATCTGGTCTGGTAAGGTTTGGAGGCCTACTCCGTTAGACAGTTTAGCGTGTCAGACCGTAGGGCCCGGGTAGAAAAGGAGAGGACAGGATCAGCACTGGTGGACTCAAGGGGGAATTCGATCCGCGGGCCGCAAAAATATCCCGGCGGGCCGCATGCTGCCCGCGGGCCACATGTTGGACGGCCCTGTTCTACAATATGATTTAGTTGGTCTTTTCTGACTTGAACAGAAACCCTGGTACTGTCTGATGTAAACGTTGCAGGTTTTCCGGCAGATTATTTTGATTTTTTTTATACTTATACTTTGGACAATTGAACGATGAAACTCCAATTGAGATGTATTGGGGTTATGCATTTTGTATATGATCCATGCATTTTGAATACAGGCATCAATTATCCACGTGAAAATAGGTAACCACCACTTCTTTCCCCTGATTCCAATTCTATATATATGTTGATGTTCGAGTCCATCTGATTCGTACCACCCATGAATTCATTAGATTTTGCAATGCAATTTGGTCTTGGGATCCCGATTTTCTTTTCTTCAACTGCCGAATATCTTGTTGCGTTTGACACTGGTGAAACTGCATGTACTCTGGATGCTACAGTCACCACTGATTTATCCATCCATCTCGTAACTATATACTATATTCTTATCTTGAGTTATGGCATAGTCATAAGTTCCTCGTTTCGTTTTCTTAATTTCTTTCACAGATCACAGTGGGCAGTTTTTTGGTACGCGATTTTCTCTTACTGTTCCTGTTGCATCAAAACCTTTTCGCTTCAAGAAATAAGGAAGTTTGATAGACGTGAAAAGGTTGTCATGGTAAAATCTAAACGGCATTTGGTTTGGCAAATATTCGATAAGTCGTATAAGTGGCGCCGTTGCTTTTCCCAACTCTTTTTGGTGCTCTGAATTTGAGTTAGGGATACAACCCTGATATATTTCAAGCGAATTTCAAATCAGGTTGCCACTTTTAGAATTTATGAGCCAGACTTTGTAACCGAAGAGAATAGGTTTCCCACGAATGTATTGCTTACAACCGTGACGTCCGAAGTACTCAATTATACTTTCATCGTATGCAATTTGTTGTTCTGGTACATAAAAAGCAAGAAATTGTGTCTTTATATTATTTATAAAAGGCCGAAGTTTGGTTATTTTATCATCTGTGACGCATGAATTATTCATCTGACAACAAAAAGTTTCAGACAAAAGTTGTAGGCAATTTTGTTTCTACAATTCTTGTAATAAGTATTTTCAGCCTAGATGGCAGAGGAGAGGAGATATATACGAAAAACTGATTTTTGGTACCTCTTTAGCAAGATGGCGGCGCGAGCGGCGCCCTTTGAAGGTCGCAAATTTAGTATGTCGATTAGGACATGCGACTCTACAAGTATGCCAAATTAGAACATTCCCTGACCTTTTGCAAGGTAAGCCCTAATTTATGTCTCTATTGACTGGACTATATTGTCAAATATTCATTTATGGCAAAATATTCATTTATTGCAAAATATGCAATTATATTCATAATAAATCTTATATTATTTAGAATCATCTAAAACGCAAAGAAAACTATAAATTATACGAAATTGGCTAGCAAAAATATGCAAATGCATATAAATGCGGCCTTGAATTATTACTTTAGTTTTAATTATTTGTATTACATTTAGTGATGGGCTTATTCGAATGAAAAATAACATCATCCTGATACGTACTACGTGCCGAATGCTGAGATATGGCAAGTTGACAAGATCTTTTCTACGTATGTACTTGATTGATCCAAGTGAGGCTCGCGGCTGCTTGTTGATGTTATTAAGACATTTGAGACTCCCAGTCGACGAGTTAAATTTATGGGGCCGTTCCTATTAAAGATAACGCTCTGCTGAGTATGAGATTTGCCGAAGCTGTCTTGGTATTAATTTATAACGGCCTAAATTTTTGCTTCGAAACGCGGTTGATTATGCCTAATAAGCAGAGTCCATTAAAATATTTCCGTATTTTTTCAAAATATAGCATAGCAAAATGGCATTTATTTCAAAATAAAGCATAAAAAATGGTTACGTATTTATTTAAAAAAGTTGAAATTTTAGAAAAAATGTCACCAGTAATATTAAAAATCCCATAACACAGATACAAATGACAAAGTGATCTGATAAAAACGACTAGCACAAGGCAAATAAGTGGAACGTAGGTATCCAAGGTGCATTGAAGGGAAGGGGGAAAGCGCGGGGTGGACGTAACGGGATACTTACCTGAGCGTTGAGACGCGCGACGAGTGGTCACCCCCGCCCCGGGTCATAGACCTTAGTACCTGGCACTTACCAAAACTTCTGCATGTCTATTTTGAAATTTGTAAGCCCTTTTGTTGTGAATTGGCCACATAATATTGATTTTGATTGAAATATACTTAGCATTAAAATATGGCATTTATTCAAAATATAGCATTTATCACGAAAAAGGGCATTTTATAGCATTTATAGCACCAAGAAATGTATTTCCTTCCATCTCTTACTACGTGAAACGCCTAAATACGAAATCTGGCCCTATAGGGGCCTACAGTAAGAAACATGGCAAAATGGCATTTGACGGACTCTACTAATAAGGGATAAACAGAAAGCGAAATAAGATTTTCAAATATCGTAACAGATTTATATTTAATTTTTAATAACAGAGCAGTCGATGCCCATCCGTCGTCATATGATATGAACGTGGAACAAGAAGTGGATTTCGATGTTTAAAATTTTAAGTGTGCGTCCTTAGAACCGCGGAAGGCTGAACGTAGATAAATTATGAGTGTTCGTTTGACTTCCGAGGCGTAAGGTTGTGTCCTATCACTTCTGCAGCCAGACGACAAAACAAGCGACCGACCCTGTGATCACATATCAACGTACCGAATGGCCAACTGGACGGCTGTGATAACAGCGTGAGTACTATCAACAATTACAGTGCAAGTGTTTTTAACGTTGCAAATCTATAAACTTGAACTGCTTAAATTAAATATAGTTTTTATTTAAACTCATAAAACCCGAGCCCCCTTCGGTGGGGGTTCAAAATTATAAACATGAGTAAGCGAAATAACTCCCAGCTATCTCCACCACCTATAACCCCCAAAAAATATCTGTTTGAACCAAATACGCTTATAACCGCCAATAAATATTATATATCAAAGGAAAACATTCAAGCTGCACAGACATCAGCCAATTTAGGAAACGATGCTGACACATTAGCTCAAATGGAAACAGAACAAACCCCCGAACACGAAGCGAATTCTCAGCAGAACGAGAAGGTTAAAATCCCACCGATATTCTTGCATAATGCTGGAACTTTAAAATATCAGGAGATAATAGCCGATCTTAAATCACAAACAAAAGGCCAGTTTACAACAATACAAAAAAACAATCAATTAAGACTGAATCTGACCACCATTGAAGACTATCGACAAATAACTAAGTATTACAACGAAAACAACGTAAAATATCATACATTCAAGGACCCAGAGGCCAATAATTTATCGGTTATTATCAGAAACTTGCCAGTCTCAATAACCGAAAAAGAAATCGTAGATGAGCTAAAAACCGCCCAACTTCCAATAATAAAAGCTGTGAGACTATACAACAAAGCTAGATTGCCAATACCAATTGTAGCATTAGAACTCAAAAACGATGAAACTGGTAAAAAGATTTTCGAACTGAAGAAAATATTTCACAGTGTCGTTGAGGTTGAATCTAGACGAAAATCTAGAGACATACCTCAATGCAAAAATTGCCAAAGGTACGGGCACACCCGGAATTACTGTCAGTTAGACCCACGTTGCGTCAAGTGTTTGGGAAATCATTTGTACATACACTGTAATAAAAAACAGAACGAAGAACCACGTTGTGTTAACTGTGGTGAATCGCATCCCGCCAATTACAAGGGATGCTCATACTTCGTACAAATCAACAAAAAATTACAACCATTAAACCAAACGCAAGCATGGACATCAGCAACAACAACGAATAATATTATCGCCGGATACAAACCTGAACGTACACAACTGGACGAACAATCATACAATAAATCTTTTCCACGTCTCCCGAAGACTTTTAGCAATCAGACAGCATCGAATACTCAAACATCCACAGATACGCTTACAACAGTGATAAACAAAATAATCGAACTTCTTCTCCCACACTTAGATAAAATACTTCTATATCTTACAACACTTATCCCACTACTATCTAATGGATCCAAATAACAAGCGTGTCATCAATAATATAACAGTCCTTAACTGGAATGCAGATGGCATAAAATCACAGCGAGCTACACTGATAGAATTCTTAGCAAGGCATACTATTGACATAGCATGTATTTCTGAAACCCACTTGATTAGTACGGAACCCTTCAAAATACCTGGCTACGTAGTATATCGAAATGATAGAGTGTCAGATACTGCAGCAGGCGGTGTTGCGATAATAATAAAAAAACAATTAAGACACTATGAAATACCAAACAAAAGTTTCACGAGTCTAGAATGTGTAGCAATTCGTCTCGAAACGTACAATGATCCGCAATTCTATGTTTATTGTGCTTATAAACAACCGAAAAAGAAAATCTCTGAAGAAGACATCTGCGAAATATTTCAAACTACCAAACCAGTGTTAATCATAGGTGACCTAAACTGCAAGCACACTAACTGGGGGTGTAGAGTTACAAACCCAAACGGCTTCAGACTAAACGATATATTAGCGAAGCATGGGATACAAGTATCGGCTCCTAACGAATATACACATTTCCCCTATAGACCGGACCACCAACCTGATATATTAGGAGTAGTTTTGCACAAAAATTTCTCAAAACCCATTTATCAAGTTGTTCAGCATGAATTAGATTCGGATCACCTACCGATTACAATATCTTTCTTCACTTCCCCCCAGTATACACCTCCATTTCCGAAACTAATAAACGGAAGAACAGATTGGGATCTCTTCCAAGCCCAATTAGACAAAACTTTAAAGGCACCTGAGCGTATAACAACTTGGGAGAATATTGATGTGGCAGTGAACCAATACACAGAAGCAATTAAAGAAAGTGTTCAACAAGCCACAACTCCTATTAAACAAAGACAAATATCACACAAAATACAGCCTCCTACAGAAATACTAAACCTAATCAAACTTAAAAACAGAATAAGACGCAAATGGCAACAAAGACGGCAACCACACCTAAAAACCTTCTGCAACCAACTAACACACAGGGTCAGACAGGAACTCGACAAATATCGTCTCAGCTTATATAATAAATATATCGAAGAATTAAGGCCAAGAGACGCTACGATGTGGCAAGCTACGAAAAGACTACTCAGGCAACCCAACATTATTCACTCTTTACAAATCAACGATGTTTACCACATAACAGACGAAGAGAAAGCCAATGCAATTGCAACACAACTTGAACAAACTTTTACCCCAAAAGAAGCAGCAAATGAAACAATGACCATACGGCAAGTAAGTGAGACAAACAGCAACTATGTAAGTCCAAGTCCTATGAATATCGAACCTACCTCACCCAGAGAAATTAGCGAGTACATAAAACAACTATGCACCAAAAAATCCCCCGGGCCAGATCTAATTACTAATGACATCTTAAAACACCTTACAAAAAAACCACTGGCTTACTTGGCAACGACACTTAATTCCTGCCTGAGACTTGGATATTTTCCAAACACTTGGAAGCACGCACACATAATGCCTTTTCTCAAACATGGAAAAGACAAACATAAACCTGAGAACTACCGCCCGATTAGTTTATTGTCAACCATCTCTAAACTACTCGAAAAAGTAATCCACAAGAGATTAGAAGCAATCCTTATCGACAGAGACATAATCCCACACCACCAGTTCGGTTTCCGAAAAAAGCACGCCACCACACACCAATTGCTAAGAATAACTGAGACAATTGAAAAAGGTTTTGAAAATAAGCAATACACGGTTATAGGTTTTCTTGATTTAAAAAATGCCTTTGATAAAGTTTGGCTGGAAGGTCTTAAATACAAAATCATTCAACTTCAAATACCAGATTATCTAATCACAATTATTACCTCTTTTCTTGAAAATCGTACTTTCGCGGTAAGAATAAATTCAACATTATCCACCACTAGAAAAATCCAGGCTGGAGTTCCACAAGGCAGCATCCTGGGGCCCACTCTTTTTAATATATACACCCACGATCTAAAATCAACAAATACATCTATGTTGGCCACTTATGCTGACGATACCGCAGTTATAACGCAGAGTGAGAACCTAGAAATAGCCGTAAACTACTTACAAGATGCACTTAATATCATTAGTAAATGGCTTGATGATTGGAAGCTCGAAATTAACACACAAAAATGCCAGGTCAAGATTTTCACCCTAAAACAAATTAGATCACATCCGGACATACACTTAAACCAAACTAGGGTAGAATGGAATGCAAGGGACAATGCTATCAAATACTTGGGGGTATACCTAGATACCAGACTAGGATGGGGATACCACATTAACAAAAAGGTTAATGAGTGTTACATAAGACTACGACTATTATATCCTTTATTAAACAGAAAATCACACTTACGTACTGACTGCACACTATTAATATATAAATCTATACTTAGACCCATAATAACATACGCTTGTGCAGTGCGGAGCAATACAAACAAAACACATAAAAATAAACTAGAAGTGTTACAAAATAAGGTGCTACGAATTTCAACTAGTGCACCCTGGTTCGTGAGAAATGAACAACTACGCCGAGAACTACAAATCCCTACGATTGTGAAATTCATTGATCAAGTGTGTGATAAGTTCTTTACCAACATTAACGAGTGTCCCAGTGCTGCGTATTATAATCTCGGTCAGAAAAACATTCACAACAGACTGAAAAGAAAATTACCTCAGGACTATCTGTTGTAAATGCTAGTTATCACAACGCATGTTTTAGATATAGTACTATGTATTAGCCACAGAGGGGTGTAAATCTGTTACACTGTCCTCGCCAGTTAATTCTGTTAATTTTAATATTAAACAACTCAACCATGTATAGCAAATGTAATGCTGAGCTGGTTTAATTAAATTAAAAAAAAAAAAAAGATAAATTATGGATTCTAAAATATACCGGTATGCTGTGCAAGCGAAAAGGGAAGGGTGGCTACTAGAGAATTTTAGGAAGTAAGAATAGATTCAATAGATACTTTGTATTCGCATATTTATAATTTCTTTATGATTAGTATTGATATAGCTATTCTCAATGGTTTAAACTCCTTAGAAATCAAATAAAAATCATTTATACAATTATTATAATTGACGATTAACTGAGTTCCTCTGCTATCTGCAAGTTACGATGCCGATGCAGAATGCAGATAACGCTGAACCGCCTAACCGGCGAAATCGAAACGAATCGAGAGTCAAAATTTATTCGAATGATTATTCAAATAATCATTCGAATGCAAATAATTCGGTTAGGAAAATTGTCCGGTTATGCCCATCACTAATTACATTGCCAATTTTTTACAAATTATATATTTTTTTATTAGTTTATTATATTAGTTGAAGCTACCACCTTATATAATTAATTTGTTGTCATGTAAACCTATCAAGTAATACAAAAAATAAAATGAATGTTATTATACGAAGATCTTGTGTACCTACATGTTTATTTATTAATTTATTCAAAAATTAAAATTATTTTCAGATATAATATTTAAAATTACAATTCTCGAAAGTGTGAGCAACTTAATTATTTAACAATGATATTGCAGTTTCAATTTGCTCTTCGGCAGTAGGCTTTGAAATTGATTTCGAGTTCTTCTTAATTTTTTTCTTAGTAGAAAAACACCTTTGGGGTATAATTTGTCTATTGTGAGGTACTTTAGAATTACCGCTGGTATGTGTACCAGCACTTGCAGATAACTATTATTATCTTTGATTAAGCCCAAAGCATCTACGCTGGCCATTGACTAAATGATTTTTTACAATACGGAGTTGCTTCTTGGATTTAATGGTTTGCATTATATGATTAATTTAGCTGTCTATAGATATCCGGCCATGGAGTGTAGTAACAGGTTTACTTTTCAAAATCTCGTTTGTTAAAAACTTTTCCTCATTAGGTGTTGACATTGGATTGTCTGTAAAATTTGATTTAGATGCTTGCAGTTGTGACATACAAAGTAAACGAATGTGCTTATACATATTACACTTGATACTGTAGTCTACGCATGTATAAGAAAAAAATTGTATGGACGTTTTGCACTCTTGACACCATAAGTACAATTGCATTGTTTTCAGATTTGCTGAACTAAAACCTAAAGTACGTTGTGATTAAAACGCTAGGAAATTTTTATACCTCCTGTTGGTAAAACTTTTTAAAATTATGGTTATGTGTCAATTTTGAATGTCAAAGTTTCTTAAATTGAACTCTTGACAAATTTCTTTTTTTAACATGGAATCATCATCATCATCAATAAAATCGGATAAAAAAAGAAGTCCAAGAAATATTTTAAATGCAAAAATGAAGCAAGCGATATTAAATTATGACATCTGTCAAAATGACAATAATTTTTTTAGTGGAAGAAAAGAACTAAAAATCGATGTACCAACATTATTAAAACTAGGGACCCTGCAGGAATGCAACTTATCTCCTAGAAAGTTGACTTTGAAAATTATTATAGAAAAAAAATGTACTATACATCTTTATGCATTTGATGACTGCACAAGCCATCCATCGTTATCTTCTATTATTACATTATTAGCAATATTCTGGCTGCATTTACAACAAATTCTAAGATTAGCTACCTTTTTTTTAAATCTTCCTTTATGAAGTGTGATGATTTTATGATATAGATAGGCTCTTATAAATTTCATAAGAACATGAAGCATTTTATCTAACCTTTTTGTAATTTTGTGCATGCTTTCAAGGTGCATATTTGTATTTAGACCACAATTTAATCTGGAAGAATACGCCCACGATGAAACACACTTTGTATATTCATTTTGGAAATAGATGCCAAAGTCCTGAGAAACAAAATCTTCGGTAAGTTGTTTCATAGCTAATGCCAGCATATTTTCAAATGTTATCACTTTCTTCAACCAATGCCCTCAATAATTTCAATACCTCTATTTATTTGATTTGTTTTTTATCTTCGCCAAATTCTTTCTCCAGGCTTTGTCAACATGCGATGTACAGTCGTGTTCAAATAAATCTGGGACAGTGTTTTTTTTTGCATGTTGAGTTAAGAATTGAAGAATAACTCCATGGATTTCCTGCTATCAGAAAGAGTTACATTAAACTTTAACAGGTAATGAAATCTGTAACTCTTTCTGATAAGAGGAAATCCATGGAGATATTCTTCAATTCTTAACTCAACATGCATGTGAAAAAACACTGTCCCAGATTTATTTGCACACGACTGTACAATATAGCCTATGCGTTGGTATTGCTATGTTATTAACAAAAGCAATAAAAAACGAATTGACATATCTGACATGAAACCATTTGACTGAATTGTTCCACTTCCCTCTTTGATGCAGTTCAAAAATAATGAAAGAACAACATGGTCGTAACGATTAGTTATTATAAAGGTACATGGAAAACCTTGTCTCAAATCAACCAAAACCAATAATGTAATAATAATAAATAATAATAAATAAATAAATCTTTATTCAAAAAGCTGAATCACAAGGACGAAGTTTAGCAGAGCTATTCTTCCACTTCGCCCTTGTAAATACCATAAAAATTTACAAAATAAAATGCAATGCCAGAAAACATTAATTACATATATACATAAATACAATAACAATGTATCACGGAAATACTCGAACGCTACCTGTTAACGCTGTGTCTCAAATAATACTAAAAATAACTTTTCTTTAAATTGTTTGGAAGATAAGTTCTTAAACGACTGAGGAATATCATTATAAGTTTTAGCAATGCTGAAAGTGTAAGCTCTTTGGAATATAGACAAATTATAGTGCGGTATTGTAATTAAACCTCTATGCCTTAAGTTCAGATTATGCACATCAGTCCTGAAAGTAATCTTATTGTATAAATAGGGAGGCTGTTTGTCTGATATTATATTATGAAATAATAATAATGCAGAAGACTAAAAGCCGTGTTTACACAACTAAAAGTACCACGGTTGCATTCGTTTATTTCTATTTTCGGGTTTTTGTAAACAAACTTCCCTTAACTTTTAATAGCGATATTATTACAGAAAACAATTATTTATTATGCATATTACCTGTTTTTTTTTCAAAACTGTTGACACAGCTTCAAAGGCAAGTGAATTTTGGTTAATAATAATGAGAGTTACTGAATGCAACCAACGGCCGAAGCAAGGAAATATTGAAGCCGCACGCACAGCAATCATCATCCAGGTAGAATGTTTCCAATCCTTTGAATAGCTACGACAACTAGGTGCACTAAATACTCAAATCTTATATAGTATAAGAATAGAAGTCCTGACTCAATGACTCATCAACTCCCAGCCCAAACTCTGGGACCTAAACTTCGGCCAAGATAGGAAGGCGAGGCAAGTAAACAAACGTACGTGGTCGGTAAATATCACGTGATAGAAAGGCGTTCTGTGGTTGGCCATTTCGAAGAGAAAGTTGATCACCGTTTATACGCGTCCTTACACTAGCAGAGGAATGAGCGTCGTTTTGTTGTGCGGTAATTTCTTTTTTATTATACCTGCATCAGAATCGCCGTTTAAAGCACGCCTGAGCGTGCGAATACAGCCGATTAAAGCTCGCCGAGCTTTAAAGGTTGTCAAGGAAACGACTGAATGCAACAACGGACATGGACGCGACAAAAACGTAAATAATTGTCGTAACTATAGTAGCAATATTATTATGCCCTCTCGATTTATCACGACAACAATTATTTCTAAGTTTTTAGTGCGTAATTTATTTCCAGTATTGGAGGTATAATAAAAAATAGCGTAAAATATTCGTGGATAACTGGTCTTTAAAACACGCGCGAATTTTCGAGCACGACGGCGTAGCCGGAGTGCTCGAAAATTCGCGCGTGTTTTAAAGACCTTGTTATCCACTCATAATTTAATATACTATTTTATTATACCTGCATCAGAATCGCCATTTAAAGTGCGCCTGAGCGTGCGAATACAGGCGATTAAAGCTCGCCGAGCTTTAAAGGTTGTCAAGGAAACGGCTGAATGCAACAACGGGAATGGACGCGACAAAAACGTAAATAATTCTCGTAACTATAGTAGCAATATTATTATGCCCTCTCGATTTATCACGACAAAAATTACTTCTAAGTTTTTAGTGCGTAATTTATTTCCAGTATTGGAGGTATAATAAAAAATAGCGTAAAATATTCGTGGATAACTGGTCTTTAAAACACGCGCGAGTTTTCGAGCACGACGGCGTAGCCGGAGTGCTCGAAATAGAGCAAGTGTTTTAAAGACCTTGTTATCCACTCATACTTTAATATACTATTTTCGACGACTGACATCGAAAGTAGATTTTTGTCACTGTCATTTGACAACAGAAAGTTGACATTTGCCGCTGAGCGTGCGTTTTCATCTTTTTGCCGCTCGCCGAGCGTTTTGGGTTTCCGCGTGAACAAAATAGGTAGCCACGTCCGGATGTTTCCTTGACAACGCCCGTAATTTGTGGAAATAATCGCGTCACATGTCATATAGACTGCACAAGTAATGTTAATTTGATTGTCAATTAATTTTTGTGATAAAATGAAATTTGATATTTTCCTTTAATAATATGCTCAGTCGTCGAAAAAATAGTATGTATGTTTCGAGCTAAAAGTGCGCTTGCCGCTTTTGCATGATTGCTGGTTTCGACTTCGTCTCAACCAGCTATATTCATGCGCAAGCGACAAGAATGCACTTTCAGCTCTTAACATACAATATACTACTACGGCAACATACGACGGAAGGTTACGTAAAATCCGCACCGTGTGAAACTGGTTTAGCGTGCACCGAGAACTGTCAGAATCTTTGTTTACATCTCTCGCCTTCGTAACTTGGCTCAAGTTTAGAAAGCTGAAATTTTGCACAGAGGTTGCCTTTATGATGTATACCAGGATAAGGAAGGATATTTCGAAACTCAACCCCTAAAGAGGAGGTTCCAATTTTGTATAGAAAAATAATATTAAATAGACATTTCGACTTGAAACTTCGTAAGAGTACTCCTAAAATAATATATTGTATGTTAAGAGGTGAAAGTGCATTCTTGCCGCTTGAACATGAATATCGCTGGTTCATGCAAAAGCGGCAAGCGCACTTTTAGCTCGAAACATACATATAAACCGTTCAATAGTTATTTGCCAAGTAGGTAGACATGGAATTTTGTTTTATGTTTAAGAAAATTAAAACTCCCTAGAATCTCTTTCTGACACTTTGTCAGAATCAGCTGTTATGTACAGGAGGCCCACGAAAGTGTCTAATTTGATATTTTGAGGTTAAACGTGCAATGTTGCCAGTGCTTTCATACTTTGTTTGCCACTAGGCATAATATGTATGGACATCAGCGTTATGGATACCTATCTGTCAAATTGTAATACTAGAGCAATATGCCAAAAGTAATTAAAGGTGACACAAAACTGAAAATTACAAAGGCCTACAGGCATTACAAAACCGACAGGCCAGACCTTACGGAAACTGAAATCCTTGCCCGGCTTACTGATATTTGGGATGCAAGTATTTATGCATAAAACTTAACTGTTGCTTTAATTTTGGGCTTTGTACTGTTTTAGGTGTCCAAAAGAACTATAAGAACTATTATTGGGCGGGACAATTTTGAAATTAAACCTTTTGGCCCACGACCTAAAAATGATACATACTATAAAAATTTTGCATTTCGGGAAGATTTGCAACGACAGATTTGGAATTATCACTTGAAAAATGAGCACTTTACTTTGGCTAGACTATTAAAGGACGTGCGTGAAAATTTCGAATTCGATAAGGGGAAAACGACTTTATATAATATTCTAAAATCAATGGGTTATAAATACAAACATGTAAACGGACGTAAAATTCTATGTGAACAGAAACATGTTGTTGCATCCAAAATTACTTATTTGAGAAAATTCTTGCAATACCAAAATTCTAGTGAAAATATAACATTCGTGTACCTAGACGAAACCTGGATTTATCAAAATGGATCTAGCGTCCGACAATGGGTACACGATTCTGAAATTAAAAGCAATCCGTCTGAAATTAAATCGGAGGGAAAGCGTTCCACTGTTTTGCATGCGGGAACTAAATTTGGGTTTTTGGAAGGGTGTGATCTATTCTTATCTTCTAACTAATAACGATAGGGATTATCACAAAACCATGAACGGAAGATTTTTCAAAATTGGGTGGTTAATCAGTTACTTCCTGCTCTGAATAAAATTCCTGGTAAATGTGTGGTAATCTTGGACAATGCACCGTACCATTCGGTGCAGTTGGAAAAGTTACCCTCACTTAATTGGAAGAAGGATCAGATGCAGGATTGGTTGATTAAAACACAATGTCAAAATTGAGGGCAAAATTACAAAAAAAAACATCTTTGGAGTTTAATTCAAACCTTTTAGGAAAGACAATAACAAACGTTACGTGACTGACGAATTTTTTGAAAGAGAATGGTCATGAGGTTCGTAGATTACCTCCGTACCATTGCCAATACTTAGTGTCATTCTAAATGCCGATGTAAACGCCAACATTTCATATATTTGACTAGCGTAAAAAATTTATTAAAAGAGTTATTTCAGTTTAAAAAAGAGTAAGTAGCTCTTACCGTTCCCGACCTAATCATTTTGATTCCTAAGCGCCAAATTAAAATCGTAATTGACCAGTATATGTCATATTTAAAATAATAATTTAAGTAATCCTGAAAATGAAGCTTGTGGTTCCAAGGCCATTGCCGCATAGGAGCAAACCCGTATGTTGCAACAATGTTAAATATTTTCTCTGAAAGCAGGTAAGACACCATTAGCAAAGATTAAATAAACAAGGAGAGGTAGAAGAGTTCCTTGTCTCAACGAATTATTGGCACTTTCTCACGAAATATTTGCTTATGCAACCCATATTACACACTTATGATTATTATTATAATTTGTAAAGGGATAATGGTCAATATCAATTCTGGTGGAATGGCGCTCATTTTTTTCAAAAATTCGAGTGGCCCACCGTTTTTGCATTCGTAACCTCGCTTAGTTATAATGCAATCGACTTTTAACAGTGCTCATTTTAAAGGTCTTTTCAATCACTACACTCCGAAAAATGCATCGGTTTTTCGTTAATTAACGTTGATTACTTCGAACAAAGTTGTTGCAAAAAAAATCTTCTTCAACGAGCCATAACTTCTTTATTTTGGACCTAGACCATTCATAAAAAACCAATCTCTCTGCTGTTTTCTAAGCTTCATTTTTGGTTATTGCAACTTATTTGATAGAACGCGAAGTTTTCGACTTATTCCCGAAAAAACGTCCAAAAACATTCATTTTTATCACGAAAAATCTAAGTTTTCAATCGCAAATAGTTCGAAAAATATCGATCTATCGAAAAAACTATATAGAACATTTTTTACTTAGAATTTGTCCCTCTATTAATTTCAGGGGTTATTTTGAGTGAACAATTTGCACCCCCGAGATGGGGTGGCATCCACTCTCAGGGTAAAAGCGCACATCGGCGCTATGTCACTTTTGCTCCTTGAGCCATCCCCTAACCACTCACCAAATTTCACGTCAATCGGTCAAGGTTCAAAGAATTCTGAGGTAATAGCATATTTTTACCTTCAACGACTGGACTACAAATTAGTACAGTGTAATTAGTCCAAAAAACGGCCTAACCTCAACATCCAAAGTAAAAGCTTCCCTTTAACTCCAAATTGTTAAATACATTCCACATATTGTTTGGTAAAAAGTTACACCATTTTAAGCGTCGGGTTTGGGGGGGGGGGGGAGGGGGGAGAAATTAGTAAAATAGTAGTTTTTATCAGTTTTTCTTAAATATTTCGAAAACTATGCGGTTTAGCGCGAAAAGTGTTATATACAAAAATAATCTACATTAAATTGCGAACAAAAATGGTCCTGTGCATAATCTTGCTAAAGTGAACGGTTCCAACGTTACGGAGGTAGTACGGTGTAATTAGTCCAAAAACCAGCCTAACCTCAACATCCAAAGTAAAAGTTTCTCTCCAACTCCAAATTGTTAAATACATTCCACATATTGTTTGGTAAAAAGTTACACCATTTCAAGCGTCGGGTTTGGGGGGTGAGAGGGGGGAGAAGTTAGTAAAATAGTAGTTTTTATCAGTTTTACTTAAATATTTCGAAATTTTAATTAGAAATTTTTTAGATTTTTTGGAAAAAATATGACATCACTAAGGAAACTATTTTTTTTTGTCCTGCTGTCATTTTTGTTATTGTTCGTCTTTAGAATGCTGTGCGAACTATGTGATATCATATTTTTTCCAAAAAATCTAAAAAATTTCTACATTTACACCCTCCGTAACTCTGGAACCGTTCACTTTAGCAAGATTACGCACCGGACCATTTTTGTTCACAATTTAATGTAGATTATTTTTGTATATAACACTTTTCGCGCTAAACCGCATAGTTTTCGAAATATTTAAGAAAAACTGATAAAAACTACTAATTTACTAACTTCACCCCCCCCCCCCCCCCCCCCCCCGACGCTTAAAATGGTGTAACTTTTTACCAAACAATATGTGGACTGTATAGAACAATTTGGAGCTGGAGGGAAACTTTTACTTTGGATGTTGAGGTTTGGGTCTAATTGCAGCGTACTAAAATGGTGTCGACTGTCGACCAGCGCTAATTTCACGAAGTGGGCATAATTTGCATATGACCAACAGTCGGCTAGCTGGCGGGCTTTTAAAGATGCAGTTTTTGTTAATCAATGCAGGCGACGGTCAAAAGTGATGTTACTGATATTTTTAAGGTTGGGATAGTACACTGTAAAAAATCTGGTGTGATACACTCACACAACTTCCTTTTACAGTGATCTTATAATTAGCCAAAAATGTGATTTTTAATTTTTAAGAATTTGTCAAAAATTAAAAAAAATTACCTATATACAGGGGCCTACTAACTTTAATAAATTGAACGTATAAATAATATGTTGGTGGCACTGTAAGTCTATGTCAAATCCGAGGTTATCAGGTTAGGTTTTGCGTCAGTTTTGACACAAACTGACGCAAAATCTAACCTGCTAACCTCGAATTTCACACAAACTGACGCAAAACCTAACCTGCTAACCTCGATTTGGTATAAACAAACAAACGCATCAACAAAATTTGCCTCTTAATGGCGGCCGATTCGAGCGACCAATAAAAAGAATACACTCTATTGTCGCCACTGTCTCATATAAAGTCACTGTAGCTCTGATTGGTAGAACTTTGTGCCGCCATCTGATAGTGAAGCTTAGAAATACCCCCCCCCCCCCCCGAGTTACTGTCACAGGCACAGGTTTCAACATTTTGCATGAGTGTCTCTACTTGTTTGATGTATGTACGCTGTTAAATCACTTTAAAACGGTAGGGTCTGGGGTCTGTTTGACATCTTGCACTTTAAATGACAAAGCATAGCTTGACGGAATTTCACTTCAACAAATCACTATAAATTTAAAGGCTGACAATTTACCTTGATAGAAAATCAGAATGATAGACTGGTTACTGTATGGTTCTCATCACCTCCGCATGTCGCATCCCTCAGGTCGGTGCCACAAATTCCCGAAAGGGAAGAAAATGAAGCACCATTCAACTGGTAGTTGCGGAACAAAACTTGGTAACTTCACTGCGATAATGGTTTGGCGTCCACGGGGTTTACATTTGATAATCCGCCATTGGCGTACATTTAGAGATACCAGCTCTACGGTAACGAAGAACCCTTGGCCAAACCCTTTTTACGACACTACTTCACTGACTTGACGACGACAACAATGTAGTTTTGCATTTTAAACAATTTTGACTTACGACATTTTACTCGGCGAGGCCAAGTCTCGCCGGGAACCAACGAGCGACCCCCAGTGCACGATCTGAGCGCCGGACGATGATTAATGCTTTTCGCTAAGATCTCAAGAGGACAAAATGAATTGCGCAACTGCCACTTATTGGCCCTTCTTCCACTTGTAGCAAAACGCTCGGGACAAAAATGATGAAACATGACTTTGCTTAAGTAGGGGATTCATCGGTTAAGTCATACAATCGCCTGGCTGGAACCAGGAACTCATTAAGAAGCAATCACAGCAAATGACATCACCCATGCAGAATGCGAGGGCAGAACGAACTTGCTATATCAAACTAGCTTACGGGGAATTATATAAAGAAACTGATGAGTTAATATTTGAAAAGTGAGCAGAAGAAAGGTTCGCATGGAGTCAAATTTTGATAACATTATTCAACTACGAATTTAGCTTAACTTATGCGGAAAATACAGGGACGTACTAGCTCCGGGACAGGTTAGGTTTTCTTTGTTATTAGGCATCGGCATCACGTGACAAAAGTCACGTGATTTTTCAGTTTGGAGTATACACATAACCTCCAAATACGTTGGATGTGTATTGCATTCTTGCTGTAAACTGTGTAGTTGTGTTTTTTAGATTGCTATTTTGAGACGTTTTTTGTACCATATAGTGAAATAATTACTGTAAAGTACGTAGTTGTGTTCTTAGACTGTTATTTTGAGACGTTTTTTGTGCCATAGTGTAATAACTGCTGTAAAGTGAGTAGTTGTATTGTTAGACTGTTATTTTGAAACGTTTTTTGAGCCACAGTGTAATATTTGTTATTAAAATGGCTTCTGAGTATAGCGAGTACTATAAGTCATTAGATGACGTGCATTCTCGGCGATACAGAGAGAAAATTTTGGCTATTAAAGTGGACCCTTACCTTCTTAAGTTGGATGATTGTAGCACAAACGTCAATGATTATCCAAAAATATTATACCCAGACATATTTAACTACTTGGTACATGATATTCGTGCGTATACTAACTTTATCACCATTTTATTTTTCACAGGTGAAAAATTTATTTGAAATACCTGACTTCGCCGTTTAGCACGTTCATAACGATGTTTCGATGAAGACGAAGGCTTTTTGGTTAATGTATAACCCATATTTTGCGTAGGTACCCAATTTGGATTATCTACATCTGTAGATTTTGTAGGCTTTCCTAAAATTATAAAAATCAAGTACTAATACCCCATAATAAGAGAAATTAATAATGTCGCAATGTTGTTGTGTATTTCTTGGTACAAAAATTCAAAAACTGGAGCAGAGCTAGCAAGGTAAGTAGTAAGGTTTTATAAATTACTTACCTGTTAGAAAATGTTTCGAACACACACGTCCATATTTTAATTTGCTTTCTGTAAGATCTTGTCTTTTGAAAGAGTTTACCCATTGCTGCCTTCTATTTTTAAGAAAATCTGATTCTTGTCCCCTATGGGTATTTATAGAAGGAATTCTGTAAAAATGTACATCTTTTATCTCCTAGAGATGTACTACCACAACCCACAACAATGCAAAACGGAATTCTATAAATGTATTTAGTTTTTAAAGTAAAAAAAACGATCGTTAAGAATATGCACAACACTGTTTAAAGCACCAAATACACACCCACGTGTCAATGTGTGTAACCCAAACTGAATGACCTTGAAACTCTGACGTCACACGCAGATGCCTAATTTCACACAAACTGATACAAAACCTAACCTGACAAGCTCGAATTTGACGTAGACGTTCCGTGCCACCAACAATAAACTTTAGAACTGTCAAACATATAACACATATCACAGGCAACTCTTATTACAAATTTATTCGATCTCTCGGTATTTCATTTTCTTATGGTGCTTGGGAAAGGTATTCCCAGTAGGTCATGTTTAGTTATGTAAAACTGACCTGACAAAATATCAGGTATACTTTTTAAAATTAGGTTATAATTTTTGACATTTGAGAAATATACGTATACCATATATCTAATACTTACTATATTGCTAGCGGCTATGAGTGGGAAACTCACCAAGGAAGTGAGACAGACAACCAACTCTTCAATGTATAACGGTGAGCGGTGCGCAAGGGCGGCGGCGTCGTCCGCCCAATGGGGAAGTGGTCAAGTTTAAAATTCGCTTCTAAAGGCGGAGTTCGAATTCCCACGCATGCGCACGAGACGCGTTATACTCTAAGTGGGACTATGTCGGCGCCGTAATGTTTTCTAGCGTTCCGAGGCCCTACTAGCAATATATGTGTATTATATATATGACGTATACTATCCATATATATAATACACATATATTGCTGGTAGGGCCTGGAAACTTCAGAAAACATTACGGCGCCGACATAGTATCACTTGGAGTATAACGCGTCTCGTGCGCATGCGTGGGAATTCGAACTCCGCCTTTAGAAGCGATATTTAAACTTGACCACTTCCCCATTGGGCGGACGACGCCGCCGCGCTTGCGCACAGCTCACCGTATACATGAAGGAGTTGGTTGTGTGTCTCACTTCATCGGTGAGTTTCCTACTCATAGCCGCTAGCAATATAGTAAGTATTAGATATTATATGATACTATCCATTTACAAAACTCGTGAACTGTCAAAACCCTGTCAAGTTGGTACCTCGTTTACATTCTGGTTTGGAACTTCTGCTTGCTGATTTTGGCAGCACTGAAATTTTTGCACTTTAAAAACTTGACTTACTGCTTATGTCACACTTTCTTGTAAAGAAATAATTTCCAAATTTCTTTAATTTTTGTGCATACACCTCAATCGCAATGGAACAGAAACGAAAGGGGGTTTTATTACTGGAAAGGGAAAAAAGCCATAGTTAATTATTACAAGGAAAAACTTCGCTTACTTTTGACACATGTAACATAACCTAACTGTAATATTACTAGAAATCACCGGATTCGAAGTACAGTCGTGTGCAAATAAATCTGGGACAGTGCTTTCTTCACATGCAGATTCAGTTAAGAATTGAAGAATATCTCCATGGATTTCCTGCTATCAGAAAGAGTTACATTAAACTTTAACAATTACTGAAACCGGTAACTCTCTCTAATAAGAGGAAATCAATGGAAATATTCTTCAAATTCTTAACTGAATCTGCATGTGAAAAAAACACTGTCCCAGATTTATTTGCACAGGACTGTACATTCCCAAAAAAAACTGTAATTTCCATGTACACTCAGCATTTATTTAAAAAATTAGACATTGACAGTTCACGAGTTTTGTGAATGGATAATAGCTAAAATGTTTGTCAAAGATCAAAAATTATAACCTAATTTAAAAAGGATACGTGACATTTTGTCAGGTCAGTTTCACCTAACTTAACGTACTTTTCCGAAGGAACCTAAGAAATAGATAAATCTCTTTCTTTCCACCACCTAAACAGGCAGACTTCCGAATTAATTATCAGCGACACTAAGAGGGTATAATAAGATGAAATATTTTCTTAATGAAATGACGTTAACTATTTTTGTCGCTTGCTCTTAGACTATATGTTAAAGTCTACACATTACCCTTTTTCTGTGACGTCAGAAATAACAAAATATAGCGTTTAAAATGTATGTCTTATATTACAGTGAAATTCATCATTTAGATCACAGGTAGTAGACTTAAGAAAGAATTTGACGTATACCTAACCTTTAATGCAAGGGATGCTCTAAATAGCACATTATTCAAACTAAAACATTCTTGACCTATGTAATCCGACGTTTCTCCTCTTCAAAGAAGTCCGTAACGCTTAAAATAAGATTTTAGGCTTGCTCACTTGCTTGTTATTGCGTGTTATTTTACTGTCATGGACAAATACCACATTGACAGTATTATAAAACAAGTCAGCGAGGATACGGAAGCTCTGACATTCCGCCTTGCAGGCCAAGCTCCTTCATAGGGTGTTAGTGCCTGACCATTATTATATATTTAAAGCGGACCCGACCAAAAACTGCAATTTTTTGTTTTGGCTAGTTCCTTATTGTTAAATAAAGAGATCAAATTGTTACGTCACAGCAAAAGGGTAATGTGTAGAGTGTAGACCTTAGGTTATCGTTCTAATAGTAGTAGCATTATTAGATTAGCTTAAACTAGGCTTTAAATAATTACATTTATTATATCATATGCGTTTCATAGCATCGTCTAAACAAGCTGATAATTAAGTTAGAATTACCTAGTAACTATCTATATTAAAGCAGTCACATTCACAATAGAACATATAAACTGTCCCAGTTTTTTGTCTTGAATAGTACAGTCGTGTGCAAATAAATCTGGGACAGTGTTTTTTTCACATGCAGATTCAGTTACGAATTGAAGAATATCTCCATGGATTTCCTGATATCAGAAAGAGTTACATTAAACTTTAACAGGTACTGAAACCCGTAACTCTCTCTGATAAGAGGAAATCCATGGAAATATTCTTCAAATTCTAAACTGAATCTGCATGTGAAAAAAACACTGTCCCAGATTTATTTGCACACAACTGTACATTGGCATTTGAAAGTATAAAAAGTAACCGCATTCCCCTTCTCTAAAAGTGCTTTCTAAGCTTGAACAAGCTGTAGCTATGTGCAGTAGTAATCGACAATCTATAGTACTGTCTTTTTATCCGGACCCATTTTTGAAACGCTTCATCCAGATACATTTTGGAAGCACGGAAAGGGTGTTTTAATTGAAAATCCCCAAAAGACCGCAATCTGGGTGACTGAAATTTAAATGGGACTAAATAACAAGAAAGTGACCAATCTAATATTGCCAAACTTATTAATAAATTGTATATTGATAAGGACATGTATATAACTACAAATTAAAGAAAGTATTATTTAAGACAATTTTACAAAAACAATAAATTACTATACATTGGAAATACCAGATTTTTCTACTTGTTCTAATACAGTTTTTAAATTAACATCAAACAATTCACATCGAATTGGCATTTCAAGCGAGTAA
The DNA here is from genome assembly GCA_940337035.1 of Agriotes lineatus. Classification (NCBI taxonomy): domain Eukaryota; kingdom Metazoa; phylum Arthropoda; class Insecta; order Coleoptera; family Elateridae; genus Agriotes; species Agriotes lineatus. The sequence goes on from CALNHX010000538.1 coordinate 36,853, forward strand.
AATGGGTTCTTTAATGCAAAATCAGAATAATTTTCGTAAATACGTTTTAGTAGAATATCGATGCCAGCTTGAGTTGGTTCCGCCACAACGATCATTTTAACACCCGTTAAGGTTTGAAAACAGTGCAGCTTAAATGTGTCTGCTTCAAGAATTTCTATTCCAGACGACTTTGGTTCAGGGCTTAACTGACTAGCAATAGCAAATAATGGGTAAAACATGCTAGCCAGGAAAATTTTTTCATTGGTGGTCATTTTTGGTCGACCAAATTTGATGTTTATAGGGTAATTGTCTTTATTTTCTAAGACTTCGAAGGCATCCCTGCCATCATCCAGCTGCCGCCCCGTAACTGGAATTCCATTGATTGCATACAACATATGACCAACTGAAATATTCACACGTTGCAATTGAGGTTAAAAAATAAATCAAGTACAAACCATGGATTCCATCTCTTTGCCCAAACTCAACTACTATTTTCTTATTTTCATATTGTAGCTTAATATCTAAAGGATAAGAAAATGTCTTTTCAGTTTCAATTTTGGGAATATTGTGGTCGTAGTTATATATAAGACCTCCCGATTTGGAAACGATGTAAACTCCGTAAATCACCATGGTTTTACTTGACGAAATTACTATTGAATCTAGTAATTTTATATGAAAGGATATATAGTTTCGTCGATCTTAAAATTCATCATTGGTTAAAATGACAAGCTAACTGCTAATCATCTGTGATTGAGGTTATGTGAATGTAAACATTTTTAATTTGCATAACACGTTAGATTAAAAAGAGATAAGGATATAAGAATTGAAATAGTTAAAGTGAGATAGCTATAGATTTAAAGTAAAGAAATAATTTAAAATTTCGCCAGGGCTGTAAATAACCTTGAACTTCGTCTTTATTATCAAAATGTGAGTCAAATTTCTGTGCTATTCGCCTTTGAAAATAGAAAGGAGCATGTCGATTTAAACCTAAAACCATAACAAAGTTCAACTAGTCGTTTCGTACCGATGACTAAGAAAATTTGGTAAATTATTTAACAGCAAATTTACAATGGATCTCAAGGTATATTTTCCTCATTATTAATGTTTGGTTATGATAATTTACAAAAAATTGCAGGGTTGTGCTCACGCCTTCCTTCGTGGAGTAAGTGATAGTTTCCGGGGCACTCTGATGTTATTTTACCTCGATAAAGAAATGAATAGTCGTATGTTGTCGAGGTTATCACCGACCCGTACAAATTCAACACCCATCCGAAATCTTAAACAACACGAGTAAGGAGTTCGTGCGCATTGTGTCAATTTCCTAATTATACACTTACAGGAAATCCAAAGTGCTACCACTTGTTCTTCAGTGCTGTGCATTGAACGGAGGGTTCTTCTTGTGTAGTATTTGGCTCTTCGAGTATGGCTTTCTACCAGGCGTTAGTTTTATATTAAGCTTAATCTACAAGAGCGATTTGGCTAGAAAGGAGAGCTTCTTCTCACTGGCAGAACCAATTTTAACTTTCATTTTTCAAGTGGTGTGGGCTATGCCATTATTCGGACTGACTAGGATTGTTAATAGCCTATGGTTTCAAGTATGTGTCTTATTTGATCTTAATAATTCGTATATAGTGTGTAACTATTGTACACTGTTCTAGGATATTGCAGATTCTGCATATAGGTATAGTCGAGGCAGACCGCAATTTATACAAAGCGTAAGCCTGTTGCTGGCCGATTTTATTCTGAGCTTTGGAGTACAATTATTGTTTTTCTTTCAAGCTATGTTAGTCAGTTATATACCCATTTATATGCTTGGTCATATTTTGTCACTTATCCACATGTGCTTATTGTATGCCTTATATGCGTTCGAGTATAAGTGGTTTAACATGGGATGGGAATTACACAAGCGACTGACATACATTGAAAATAATTGGCCATACTTTATTGGTTTTGGGCTACCGTTGGCTGTTCTAAGCGATCTCTCTAACTCATGGTTTGTAAAGTAAGTATTATTTTGTCTGTTAAATACTGTTACTAATAAACATTCTGTTCTAGTGCCGGAGTATTTGCAATATTATTTCCATTATTTATTCTTAGTGCACACTCAGCAAATCCAGTGACGGGAGTTTGGTAAATATTAGAAGTTGAATATATCAATAATAAACTAAAAAAACTTGTTGCAGTGATTATCCGCTTCATCTGTTTTCTCCAGTAATTATTTTGACGAATACAGTTCTAAATAAAACTTTAACCCAAGGTCCTCGACCAACTTCAGGCACTGCTGCTTCATCGCGGAGATGATCTTTACTGATATCTCTTTATTACCGCAAACGTTTTAAAGAATATTCCTAGTTTTATCCTCATAACGCGATAACGTGACGTGCAGTCTATGTGTTGTAATTGATGTTGACGACGTTCAGTATGCATGGGAATTTTATTTTAATAGGTTTTGTTATCCTAATTTTTAGTTAAATTTTGAGTCTGACAATTTTGTTTTTATATATAGAGCTTGGAATTTGTTAGTGACATAGCAACGATTTCCCCACAGGTAAGACTGTTCAAAATTCATTTTGTGATTCATCGGTATAAGATGCGAATGACTGTTTCTATACTGTATAAAGTAGGGCAACTACTTTTCTTGTAATCATTTAAGTAATAGGTTTTAAGTATTTTACCGATTCCAAAATACTGTAAAGCGAACACTATTTATCTGTAAAATCAAGTGTCACATATTAAATTTATATATTTGTGATTGTGTTTTGAATTATAATTCGTACATAAAACCGGTAATTAGTATAAAAATCTCTGATGAACTATTCCAAAGTTTATCTTATCACAGCACAAGTTAGTATTCGAAGAATTGTATAGTTGAAGTAATAAAAAAAAATGAAATATAATGCTGATAAAACACTTTCATTAAAAGATATATTGAAAAGATAAGGTATTACAATAAGCTAATGATGAAAATTTATTGCAGTTGAAAGTTCATTTTTTAATTATTCCAAAACACTTGAACATTTATCTCTGAACCTGGTGCAACACAATTATGATATACCTCAAATATATTGTATCATTATAAACATATAGCAATGAAATGCGGTGTAATAACTAGAGAAGAAAATACAGGGTCCGGCAATGAAGAGGGGTGGAAGATATTTTTAAAACTATAATGATTACATAGATATCGTGTATATAAAAGTTGTAGGTATGAAGGTGGTGCACATTACTAAAACAGTTTTGATTATACAGGGTGGTTCAAAGTGACGAATCAAACTTTTTTTTTTAATAGAATGCCTTATATTTAGGTAGCTTGAAAGATTTGCATTGAAGCACCAATCATTTTGATATAAAGTTGTATGGGTCTAACGTCAGCTGTTTTGGAGATACTAACGATTTTCCGCACAAAAATACTGAACTGCAGGAGGCTGCTGTAACAAAACAATTGAATGAATGAAAACATTAACTAAAAAATTAAAATTTTCGAGAATTACCTTCCAATTGTTAAATGGTAAATCTGGGTATTATTGATATACCGGGTCCGGACATTAGGGAGCGGCCACTTAGACGCGGCCGCTCGGGCGCGGGACAGTACGGCGCGAGGACACTCGGGCCCGAGACACTAAGGCATCAAGACAATAAGACGCGAGGACGCCAGGGCGCCGGCCATTAGATCGCGGGACACTAGGGCGCTAAAATACAAATAAATGCTATAATAAGGGGTGGGAAAGCTACTTTTAGCTACACTACTAGTTGTTTTCTAAAAGTAAAGCAGCTAGCTACGCTGTCGTTATTAAAAAGAGCTTTATTGTGTAGCCATTTTTCAAAGTTAAGAAAAGTAGAAAAATTATTTAGTCTGCAATCCTAGATGCAGTTTCTTATTGCAGATAAAATCTAGAAATCTTAATATTTGATTTATTTTGGTGCTTGAGATTTCCAGTTACACATTCCTTGATTTCTTGGCTTCTTCTATGAGAATAATATTTCAGGATTCATTGATTTGCTACATTAGATGCACAGGGTGCGTTATCAGCTAGTATTATACATAAAAATAATAGTGTTTGAGTATTTTATTATACTGTTTATTTAAAATTTGACAAAAGTTTAATATTTTGCAAAACTGTATAATTCTGGTTTATGTGGTATTCCTAAAAGTCAGTAGTTTAACGTTGTAATACCTGCATTGACATTGCTGTAGATGTGTTTTGCATGAATGATTTCCTAATTCAAAAATTGAGCATTTAACGTAAAAACGCTTAAATGAGTGATTACGGCTCTGACAGTTTTCAATAGATATTAAGAACATTTGTGGTCGAGGTCAAATGCAGAAGGAAATATCTCGATTCTCAAAACCTCACTGCTTTGGACGTTTGGGGTGCTACACTCCATGGAGGAGTCAATTTTTAAAATATATATTTGAATATCTTTCTAGCGTTCTCAGAAATTGGTTTATTAAATAATTTTTATATGTAGATCAATTATAGACGGAAATTATCTGTTCGTGTTAAATTGATATACATTTTAACTACTGTTCTAGTATAACCACTAACATTTTTTATTTTCCGTAAACATTGCTCTGACAGAAATAAACTGCAATTAAAAAAAAATACAAATATACTCTCTTAGTTACTTCTAAGCATAGTATTTCAATACTAACCAATAATTTAACAATATTATTACTTTGGTATTTTTATTGGTGCTACATCACATTAGTATACTATTGTACTAGTTTAATAAGAGGGCAATGCCTCTTATTAAACGAGTACAATTTACTACTTTATCTACTTTTCATAAAAATTATCAAAAGCTTTGAACTTTGACATTTCATAAATGTCACAATCTGTCAGTTGTCTAGTGCAAACAAGGCTCTATCAATGTTTTTCGTATGAAAGTAACAATACAAAAACGGTGATATAATGAATTTTATCTACTCCTACAGCACAATGCCCATGAATTATGATTCATAATTGACGGTTTGCAGCCAATCATAAAATTCTATTTTCATTATTCAATAGTTTGCAAATTGCAAGCAATCAGAAAATTCTATTTTCATTATTCAATAGGTTGTAGCCAATCACAAAATTCATTCTTATTATTAAATGACTTTTGTAGTTAACAGCTGTCACAAATGTCATAATTCTGAAATATGAACACAAGGCTCCTATTGCATAAGAGTAGATAAAATATCGTATTATATTCGCGATTATGGCCATTATTCACTCAGATGACTTGCGCCACGCGCCTTCGGCTTGTGGCGCAAATGTCATCTTCGTGAATAATGGCTGTCATAATCGCTCATATAATAATATACTATTACTGTTTTCGGTGTTATAATAACCACATTATGAGATCAAAGTAGATAAAATGTATCATTATGCACAAATCAGTAAATAATAAATCCCTTAATTCATAATTATGTTGAAAGTTGAAACAGTTGGCATACTCCAAAATTAATTAACATTTAGCTAATTTTAGACGGCTAATTTTACCACCGGTAATTTTAATCATGGCATTTGTTCCACCATTCGCCACCAATAAATTTAGACAGGAATTACTTTCAACCATAATGAATTGATATATTTATCATTTACTGTTCGATCATTACCTCAAGAATTTGTAAATTTTGTACTAACGGAAATAACATAAAGTTTTCAGAAATTTTAAACATTATAACAAATACCGAAACAAACTTACATTATATTATAGTCAAATGTTTTTTTATCTAAGTATTATTTTTTAATGTTTCTATAACTATTTCTAACAATTTTTGTTTGGAACTTCTGTTATAATTTTCACAGTTTACTTAATAATTTGCTTTGTTAACGAGCAGAAAACTTTTGTTATTCACGAATATTACCATTTTATGGGTGGTTACTTCAAAGCATTACTCGTATTAATGCATCTAACAACAGCAGTAACAAAAATCCAATATTAATCACTCTTATACATGTTTAAAAACAAACACAATGAAGAAAGCAAAACAATGTAAAGTTTTCAGATTCTTTTTATTGCTCAATAATATGTAATTAGATAAGAATAGGTTAATTTAACAGAAATTCTTGTTCACATTATTTACGATTTAGTAAATGGTGTTTGTGTCGTACAAAATTATCAACTATTTAAATGTTTTTATACGTATATTAAATTTAGTTATTTTGCGTTGTCATGTAATTCTAAAAATATTCAGTAGTAAAAAAAGGAAATATTAGTGGAAATACAACTCAAAAATACTAGACCATGTAGCACTGATAATTACTGTGAAATCTCCCATAAGCGGACACGCACGGTTGCAAAGTTTTTGTCCGGTTATTAGAGGCGTCCACGTAAGGGAAAAATCCATTTTTATGTTTAAAAAAGTTGTATTATGCAAAAGTATACGCGCTAACAATACAGATAAGAATAATAAAGTAATTGAAACAAAGTTATGTAATAGTTGTTACAAAATCTAAAATACTAGTTTGACGTAAGGGTTTTTTCTGACTGCTTATTATACTTTCCGCATGTATTTCTAAATATTTTGACAGTTTGAATATTTTAAAGTCATTACTTTCTTTAGCAAAGCATTTAAAATTTTTCACTGTTAATGCATCGTTTTCTAATTCTGCCAACTGCACATCAATGGCAGCTGATTCACCAGAAATTTCGGTTACATCATCTTTTACTATTATTTCTTTGTCAATGTTTATAAATTCGTCAGGGTCGACGTCTTCGATTTCTGGGATATTTCTATACAATTCAGCCACTGCTGATCAGGGTAAATCGTCCTCTGGTTGAAATTGATTATGGTGCGGTAACTTGATACCCGTAGACTCCGCGTAGGGTAATGAAAGTGTCGGATTTCCTGCAGTCATAACGCTGATTTGGGTTGACTTACTACCGCCCGTGTTGCAAAAGAATTTTATAATTTAACAACATGATCATTAAATGTTGGATTTATGGATTGTTTTGACGCCTCACGACATTAGCTGGGCCTGCAGTTTGAAGTGTCCGTACAAGAGAGATTCACAGTCGAAAAATGGTGTCCGTGTCCGTTTAAGAGAGCGTCCGTTTAATAGAGAAAATTCTATTAGTAAAGTTAATGCAAGCAAGTTGGTTCCAAACAAAATGTCCGTGTAAGAGAGGTGTCTGCTTATTAGAGGTGTCCGGTAAGGGAGATTTCACTGTATAGCAAAACCTGTTCTAACATAATCGCAGTTTAGCAAGAGCTTCTTCAAATAGGTTGGTTTTAGTAGTTTTAGCATAACACATTGGTTTAGCGAATTTATTCCGACTTTTTAGAATTTAAAGCCATTCTTTTAAGATTCAAATTAAAAACCCGAGATATTTCATACATTCAACTTTTTTATGCCCTGTATGACATTTTTAAATGAAAATAGGGTAAAAAGCGGTGTTAAGAAAAATGTTGGTGTTATTTTACTTATGTGCCGAAATAAATCAAATTCAATTCGAATTCCGTTCCCTGTAACTGTTAAATATATTTTCGAAGTAATTTATCTCAAGTAGCGCGTCGGGTACACAAGACTATTTGCTAGCCGTGGGACATTTGCGGTTTCATACGAGAGGTTGACAACTAAAGCAATGGTGTACAATTCAATTTAGCTCACATTGAAATTCAGTTTTAAAATTCAACTCGATGCAATAAATTCAAAAGTAATTCCGTTAATTCAATATAATTCAAAGTAATGCAACTGAATTCCATTAAAATTTACGTAAGTCATGAATTTTAATTCAATTCATGAATTTGAATCAGTATTGCTATCCATGCATACAATTTTTTGCTGTATCTGGGAGCCAAGTGGGGATGCGTGAATGACTAAGGAAACTAATCAGGCAAGTAACTTTCTCACAGAAATTCAGAATTTTGTTTCCCACGGATTTGGTACCAAAATCGGAAAAAGTTTTATTGGTAGTTTAACACGGTTGCACTCCGAGCTCAAGTCGGATTAACGTTGTAAATAAAGGAAGTGCATTGAACTTGGTTATGAATAATTTAGGCTCTAACTGCACAAAAACCGTGAGAACTAATACACAAATATAGAATTGACGAAAGCTTCAGCACGAATTAGTATAAAGATAGAAATACGACTCGATATCAGTTCAAAATTCTAATTCTATGCCGACATTTCGAAAAACAAATCAATTGAATGCAAATAATTCCAATTCAATTCAGCTAATTCTAAAGTCAATTCAATTCAATAAATTCAACACAATTCAGATAATTTAATTCAGTTCCACCAATTCGTATCAATTCAATTTAAATTAAAACAAGGTGCATATAACTATTCACAAGTTGTTAAGCTCTCGGTTCCATAAAATTATGGGACTTTACAAGACATTTAGAATAAGACAGGATGTTCTCCAATTTGTACTGTGTTATGAAAGACTTGCTTCATTCCTGGAAGGGTCAGGTAAAAATTACCCACGGCAAACTTAAATCGTTGGATGAAAATTGTTCACTGTTATAAATTTTAAATATCCACAGCTCTCAGCTCTATTTTGTACAACGTAATTAATTTAGATTTTGATGTGAACTTCTTAATATGTCTTGCATTTTGATATCGCACAATTACTGTTTGAGAGCTCATATGTAAATAAGATCTCAACCACTCCAATTCAATTCCACGAATATCATACTTTTCTAACGTACCAATTAAAATTGTGTGACTCACACAATAAAAGGTTCTGAATTAATCACATATTGTTAATGGCTATAATACTTAGTTATATAGATACGTAGTGTAAAATAAATGATTAAAAATGGTTTTGTTGGTATTTAAAATAGTTACTTTAGTTTCATATCAATAAACTTCTCTGTTTCTACTTTTATAATACATATATTGATATTTACTTTACACTCCGGGAGCCACAAGGTTACTCATAAGGCTGCTAATTCAAACGAATGAGTTTGAGAAATGTGACGTTTTGTGTTTGATAAAGAAGCTCTCGCCCAATCCTGAAATATTTTTCTCATAGAAGCTAAGAAATCAAGAAATGTGTAACTGGAAATCTCAAACACCAAAAGAAATCAAATATTAAAATTTCTAAATTTTACCTGCAATAACAACCTGCATCTAGGATAGCAGACTAAATAATTTTTCTACTTTTCTTATCATTGAAAAATGGCTAGGCAATAAAGCTCTTTTTAATAACGACAGCGTAGCTAACTGCTTTACTTTTAGAAAGCAACTAGTGGTGTAGCCAAAAGTAGCTTTCCCACCTCATATTAAAGCATTTATTTGTATTTTAGCGCCCTAGTGTCTCGTGGTCTAATGGCCAGCGCCCTGGCGTCCTCGCGTCTTAGTATCTTGGCGCCTTAGTGTCCCGGGCCCGAGTGTCCTCGTGCCCTACTGTCCTGCGCCGTAACGGCCGCGTCTGAGCGGCCGCGCCCGTGTGGCCGCGCCCTATTGTCCTAGATACAGGGTGCTTAAAATATACAAATTTAATAATTTTGCATTTTTTCAAATGAACCCCCCCCTGTATAATTTCTTCTTATTTTTACTTCATATCCTTCCATTCAACTGTCTAGATATGGCGGTTGAAGCCCCTTAAGATGCTTTATTTCAGGAGATAACAAAGAAACACCATCATACTGTCCGAATACAACCAAATACCAGGTTTAGAAAATAAAAATCAAACCACTGCTGAAACCAGAAATAACAAAAACAAAAAAAGCAGGAGAAAATTAAATCTGAAAAACAGTTGATTTTAGGGCTAGGAAATACAATAAAGTATTTTTCAAAAATACAGAGATCCCGCCTTCAAAAAAACAAATCAGATCACTGCCACGTCCTAAAATAATATATACAAACCTGGCATCTCTACTGGCTAAACCAGAGAAATTTTTAAACACTGTACAGGGTCTTAAAGTAGATATTATGGTCGTCATCAAAACCTGGCTTAAGAAGGACGTTCTGGGCTCCCTCGCCCATATACCGGGCTATCATTGTTCCGAAAGGACTGTGAGTGACGTCACGGGGGGTGGGGTGTAATGTACATTGCCGAGGTGAACGCAGGGCTGCCCACAGCGGCACCATGGTATCAACAACCAAGGCATAAAAAACTTGTGGATCGAAATCTCACTGCTGGGCGTTCACTTCCCCAGATCTTCATGGACACAGGGCGAAGCTGGAGACGAGACCGCTCCAAAGAAACCTTCGGAAACATGCCCTGTCAAAGAGGGTTGTGAGTGCATGGAACGCACTACCAGCTACGATAATCGAATCCGAGACTTGTCCACATAATGTATATTTCGTAAACGATACAGATTATACCAAAGACGAGGAAAGTGGTGCTAAAAACATCGATGATGAATACTTCGATATACTGGCTCAAAAAGTTGTAGAATTTGGAACAAGAGGTGAGCAAATTGAAGGTCAAATTAAATGAACCAAAATCATATTAAAATAACTAATAACAAATTAGACGAACAGTATACGTACAAAAATAGTTTGTGAATATTTGGCCAACCAGAGTCCAAGGATGAGAACACCGACCAATCAACTTTTGCAAAGAGAAGCTTGGAGTGGATATAAACCCTTCCCAAATTGATGTAAGTCATCGACTGAACGGAAAGGACGGCAAGAATAAACTCATAATTGTAAAATTTGTCCAAAGAAGTACGAAGAAAATGATATTTAACAATAAACCTAAACTCAAGGTATCAAAAATTATAATTAGGAAAGATTTCACCTGCAAATATTGGACCTGTTAAACTTTGCATCACAGAAAATAGGATACCGTTCAGTGTCTTGTAACGAATAACTAACTTTTTCAAGATAAAAGATAATATTCACTCCAATAATACCTACAAGGACGTAGAAAATTTTTAGTCTAGTATCTATCAATGCAGCAACCGTGTATGTACTAATGCACATCCTTTTTATTAACTTGCGTTTACTGATTTACATTTTTGTTTTATTTAACTTTCTAAATCAATAAAATTGTATTTAATTTGTTAAAACCAAACATTACTTTGTATGGACTAATATATTAGAGATTTTAATTTTTCTGAGATTAACACAACAGATATAGATGAGAAAGATGAATATATTGCATTAACCCAGCATAAGTCAGATTTTAAACATTTTTCCATTTTCTACATTAATATTAGGAGTATTGAATATAGAAACATATAGAATTTAGTATGACATATAACGAGGGTGATATTAATAAAAATTATGGTGTTATTATGTACTATCGGGAGCAATCGAAAGTAAACGGTATAAATATAGTATGCCGGTCTTTGCAATATTTTAGTTGTGGGAACGGAGTTTTTACCTATCACGTGCCTGCTTGACCAATATTTGTTTGTTTGTTAATTTGTTAATGGACAAGGTCAAGGCATGCAGAGTACCAGGTACCTTAGACGCCGACTGCTTTGGTCATATGGTCAAAGTCCTACTTAGAATTCCAACCCTAGCAAGGAATCTCTTACATGCTACACATCGTAGTAACATGGCTTTACATCACTTCCGAATGATGCCATTTTGTAGAGGCTTTCATCTGCATTTTTGACAACCTCATGGAACCTGGAATCGAACTCGCGACCCTTAGATCAGTACTCAGGATGCTTCCCACTGAGCTACCAACCCCGGCTAACCAGTCTTTAACCAGTTGAAAATGCTAGACCCAGGATTACCAGACAAACTCCTAGACAGTATTTAAAATGTCAGTCGTTCACTTTTAATTGCTCCTGATAGTACATAAAAGATTCATTCAGTAGTAACACAAAAATAATAAATTTCGGTGAAATAAAAGTAATTCAGGTTACGTTTAATTTTGAGGATGTGATTGTAATTGATGCTTTATATAGATCACCTTTGCTTTGGTAGTCCAGAGGTTAAAGCGCTGGCTAGCAATCGATTCTGCCTGGGAGCACCAGTTCAAATCCCACGGCCTGCAGAGTTTTTAAATTTGCAAGTTACGAGCGGTCCGCACCGCCTCTTATGGAGATCTTAATGTGGCATTATATCTCTGTCAATTATCATTCGATCTCTATAATAATACCATCATTGTAATATTTGCTTTTTTACAAAATAACCAGTTAGATATTCCGTTTTTTAACAGAAAAATGACGTAACAGAAGAGCAGTTTATAGGAAAAGATAAACATCTATCAATCTTCGCTCAAAAAAGGTATATTAAAAATACCACCGGTTAAATTGTAGATTGTATTATTCTGCATCTATTAAAACAATCCATTAAAATAATAATAATAATAATAATAATAATAATTTTATTGAGCATTTTTACAGTGGATCTACATGCATACAAGCAATTCCACTGCACTCAACACACAGAAGACTGCATAAGTGCAATAAGCACTTGTCCGCAATCTGGAGATTGTACATTATAAGTTGCTAGTCTAGGTTAAGTGCTGGCACTGCATGGATTGACCGACGTTACTCGCTTATCAGGAGAGCCAACAGTTCCCTCGGGATGTTTTTCACCGCCTCCTGAATTTTCTTTTTGCACGTGTAGGACACCGGGCCCGCCAGTAGTGATTGTCGTAGTTCGGGCGTTAAGGAATTTGCAACTTTTGCGGCGCAATACGTGAAGCGCCTGCGACCAATACTCTTTGAACATCCAGGAACTAGGAATTTTCTGTTGTTGGTGTCGCTCCTCATTATTGCTCAATTAATAAAGCCGTAATTTGTCCGCAATTATTTGCCCACGATGTAAGATGAAAAATTTTCCGTTTCTGTTTCGTGGCATCCTTTTTCTCACCATTTACATGTTCAGGTAGTGGCGATCCAACCGCACACAAAAGCATTGTAATTATTGAGTATATTTTTATATTTAAATTTTTGAATGTCTCTTTAATTATGTTATTATATATTTTTGTTGTATTTCAGACAAGTTTTTATTTGAATATTTTTATTTTCTTCGACGCGGTGCAGTTATTTTTGTTAGCCTTTGTCAAGGAGAGCAAATTATAGAAAATAATACATATGACATAAAAAATGGACAAATTATAAATAAATAAACTGGAATAATTTTAATAACAGGGATTATATTGACAAAATTATTCTTTTGTTAGCAGGTTTCTCTTTCCTACCAGGATGGTGTCCTGCTGTCCTGGGTGGTGTAGCTTGAACAAGCTTCCACGTTCGATCAGCAGAGTTAAGCAACGCTCTCTCTGGTCAGAACTTGGATGGGAGTTCCACGGCTGCATCTCTCGGCGCCTCGTGGTACGGCTATCACGGAAAAAAGTTGGTCCCGGCGGTCATAACAACATCATGACAGTCGTTAGTGGGGTTGGAAGTCCTCATAACTGCACAGCGACGCCTATAATTGGCCTAACGGCTGTTGGCTGAGTGCGAATTAAATAAAATAAAATAAATAAATAAATAAAAATAAATCTGTGTACATAGTATACTTGTAACTGCCCATACCTGGCATTTAAAAAAAATTACGAATTTTTTACATATTTCTAACATTTTCCACGGGAAAAATAGCATATTACTTTACGAAGCCTGCTGAGGAACAGTTTTTTTTGGATCTCTCGACTAATTTAATTTTAGTGGTAAATATGTGTTCCAATAACGAAACCGAAAAATTAATAATGGAAATCCAGGCAAGACCAGCCATATGGGACATGCAGCATGTTGATTATGCAAATAAAATAAAACGAAAACGAATCCATTGTCTTCAATAGGAATACTGGCAACATGTCACCGTTATGTTTTTCGCGGCGACTTTTTAGCCAACTCGTGTGTTTTATCGCAGGCGGGCGTCGAATCGGCTGCCGACTGGGCGCCGACTCGTGTGTTTTATATCGCATGCGGCCGCCGAGTCGGCTGCCGACTGGGCGCCGACTCGTGTGTTTTATCGCAGGCGGCTGCCGACTCGGCGTGAACCGCTTCGTGTGTTTTCAGCCTAAGGGGAAAACAATTTTAAATAAAAAACATGATTGGTTTTATCAAATTCAGGGGCAACTATACAGCGTAACAAACGACTTCCGGGATTGGAAGTCGTTTGTTACTTAATGACAATGGCCTTGAAAGTCTCAGAAACCATCTAACTATACAGGGTGTTTCAAAATTGCACAGAACAAATATAAGGGCGTTATTCTGCATAAAAAAATAAGACAAACACTAATAAACATATGTCCTAAAATCATTCATTTCAAAGATATCCTTGATCAAAGAATTAAAGATAGCAATTGTTTGTTTGTTTGTTATGGACAAAGTCTAGGCATGTGGAGTACCAGGTACCTTAGACACCGACTGCTTTGGTCATATGGTCAAAGTCCTACTTAGAATTTTGCTGAGACTAGGGGGTTCCAACTAGGCTTGCCAACTCTTATTCACGGATATGCGGGAAACCAGAAATTAATATGCGGGACTTGCCCAAAAAAAGCGGGACTTGCCTGCAAATGTACAGAAATGAGAGAAAAACAATTGTAATAATTTTTTTATCAGTTTTATTTAAAATCTGAAATAAACTTTGAGAAAATTCTTCGCTATTACAAAGTAATCGTAACAAAAAATTTGAACACGAATCAGTAAATAAAGCACTTTGCTCAAACAAGTTCAAAATTAGTTTTTGTTTTTGAAAGAGTACTTGGCTTGTGATATGGCACATTTGAGCTATTTTTTATTCTTCAAAACGTAATCATAAAAGTCTTTGCAATTGTACTGAAAGTAAATTTTTACTTGCAGTTCTGCCTTTACATGTTCAACACTCAGTCTATTTCTTGAATCAGTCCATGCGTTTCCACAAAGTAAAGATTCCCTCTCACCTCCAAGTAGCCTTTATATGAAGATAAAGGTGGCGAACCCCGGAAACCTGAGCAACCCCTCCGGAGATCGGGTAACCAACCCCGGTGGAAGGTGGGGTCAGGGCAGACGAGAGCGGGAGAAATGGCCCTCCGAAAAGGGGGTTGGGCAAGGGGCCAACTACCCCTGGGTGTAAAAACCTGTATCCCGGAAAAAAACCCAAGTTACGGAAGCTCAAAGTTCTGAATGCCGGACTGATCAACGGAAACAACCCCAGCTACGAAAAAGGAAAAGGCAAAACGACATAATATTAGCTACATGGAATGTACTAAGCTTGTATAGAGTCGGAGCTATGCAAGAGCTAAAAAATGAACTAACAAGATATAAAATACACATAGCGGCACTTCAAGAAATACGATGGAAAGGCAAGGAAATCTTAGACCTTAAAGAGTTTACGCTATTCAATAGCGGTAATAAAAACAACACGCTAGGCACAGGATTTCTGGTCAGCAAGAGAATAATACACCTGATAACAGACTTCAAAGCAATAAATGAGCGAATCAGCACACTAAGAATGAAGGGCAGGTTCCACAATACCACATACATAAACTGCCACGCCCCAACAAATGAAGCAGATGAAAGAGAAAAAGACAACTTCTACGACATACTAGAAAGAACATACGAATCAGTGCCAAAATACGACGTCAAAATAATCCTCGGAGATTTAAACGCGCAAATAGGCAAAGAAATAGCATATAGACCAACAATAGGCCAACACAGCAAACACGACATTAGTAATGAAAATGGGTTGAGACTCATTGATTTCGCATTGGGAAAAAATATGACAATTTCGAGCACCCGATTCCCACACAAAAGTATACATAAAGAAACCTGGATACACCCAAATGGAAGCACACGCAACCAGCTGGATCATTTCCTCATAGATAGAAGGCACGCTTCAAACATCATTGACGTGAGAAGTTACCGAGGGGCAAATTGCAACTCTGACCACTTTTTAGTACAAGGAAGGTATAGACAAAGAATAATAATCCAGAAGAGAAATACACAAAAGAATGATATCAAACAAAGAGTATACGACCACGAGAAATTACAAAAAGAAGAAACTCAAGCAAAATACCAACAAAGAATGACAACACTTCTGAGGAAAACACCTAATATTAATACAAACATCCAAGAGAAATGGGAGAGTATACTAACAACAGTGCATGCTGTGGCAAACGAAATCATAGGAGAAAAAACAAAAACAAAGCGAAACAATTGGTACGATGCAGAATGTAAGAAAGCGCATAAAGAAAGAAACGAAGCTAGAATGAAAATGTTACAAAGAAAAACTAGAGCCAGTACAGAAGAATACCAAAGCAAGAGAAGATATTCCCAAAATCTGTGTAGAAACAAAAAGAGAAAATACGAGAAAGAGGAGATAGAAAAAATGGAACAAGAATATGAAAAAAAGAACACGCGAGGATTCTATCAAAAAGTAAAAAAACAAAAGGAAGGCTACCAAGCTAGAACAAATATATGCAAAAGCAAGGAAGGCAAGCTAATAACGAATGACGAAGAAATAATAAATAGATGGAGAGAATATTTCCAGGAATTGCTAAGCTGTAACGATAACGAAGAAGAACAACAAGAGGACAAAGACAGCGAGTATTATGGTCCACACATAAACATATTGCCCCCAACACGAGAAGAAGTTAAACAACAAGTGAAGAAGCTTCAGAACCACAAATCCCCGGGAGAAGACGAGATAACGACCGAATTAATAAAGAATGGTGGGGAAGAATTAATTAACAAAATACAAGAACTAATGCAGAACATATGGGTCGAAGAACGAATGCCAGAAGAATGGACAGGTGCAATAATCTGCCCCATATATAAGAAAAAAGGGGACAAACTAGAATGTAACAATTACAGGGGAATAGCCCTGCTAGGAGTTGTCTACAAAATTCTAAGCTCAATCATAGCGAACAGAATTAAACCATATGCTGAAGAAATCCTAGGCGAATACCAATCAGGATTCAGAACTGGAAGATCAACCACCGATCACATATTCACAATCAGAACTATACTAGAAAAATGCTACGAATACAACATAGATATTCATCAAATATACATAGATTATAAACAGGCATACGACAGCATAAAAAGAAATTACATAGAACAAACAATGAAAGAGTTCGGAATCCCTGAAAAACTAACCAGCCTCGTGAAAATGACAATATCTCAAACTACAAACCGAGTAAGAAAACAAGGAAAACTCTCTAACCAATTTGAAGTTGAAAAAGGATTGAGGCAAGGCGACCCCCTATCCTCAACATTATTCAACTTAGTATTAGAAAGATGTATAAGGAAAATAGACACAAATCCAGGAGGAAACATATATAACAGAAGCTGCCAATACCTAGCATTCGCAGATGATGTAGTGATCATAGCACGAACAGAACAAGCATTAAGGACAGCATATCGGGAACTAGAAAAAGAGGCCAAGAAGGCAGGATTAATAGTAAACGATGGAAAAACCAAATACATGCTGAACACAAGAAATATAAGAAGAGAACAAAACAATATACAAATAGATAATCACACAATACAGGAAGTCTCGGAATTTAAATATCTAGGAAGTACAATTACAAACAATAACGAAACAAGCGAAGAAATAAAAACAAGAATAGCAGCTGGAAACAAAAGCTTCTATGCGCTCAAAAACATATTTAAATCCAGAAATACATCAAGAAACATCAAGAAAAGAATATACAAAACTATTATTAAACCAATAGTAACATATGGAAGCGAAACGTGGGTGCTAAAAATGGAAGATCAAAAAAATCTATGCATCTTTGAAAGAAAAATACTAAGACGAATATACGGACCAATAAAAGAAGGAGAAGAATGGAGAACAAGGATGAATCACGAGCTAAAATACCTATACGAAGACCCAGACATAGTAACGACAATAAAGACACAAAGACTGAAATGGCTGGGACACCTAGCAAGAATGGAAAACAATAGAGCGCCAAAAATGGCATACGAAAGAAAACCAGAGGGTAGGAGGAAGCGAGGACGGCCAAGAAAAAGGTGGAACGAAGACGTAGAAAATGACTTAAAACAACTGGGAATAAGAACTTGGAGAAGAAAGGCCCTAGACAGAGAAGAATGGAAAAAGGTCATTGAGCAGGCCAAGGTCCTACAAGGACCGTAGCGCCCAAAGAAGAAGAAGAAGAAAGATTCCCTCTCAGCAGCGGCGATAGAACATGGAATGAACAGAATAAATTTGAAAATCTTTAATAAGTTCGGTATATTCGAATGCTGAAATAGTTCATGCCAAGCTTCATAGATTGATTTTTATTCATTTGACTGTGGTGTTTGTTTACGTTCCTTAGTAATTTTATTTACAGTTAGTTAACACTGCAAAACTCATCATAAAGTTCGTCCATATCTATGAGTTTGGTAAGTGATAATTTTTCACAACACATAGAGAGATCTTTGTAATTAAATGTATTTTCTAAAGCAAATATTCGCATTATTTCCAAATTATTCTCTTCCGAAAAATCAAAGTGGTCGTCCAGGTATTTGAATGCATTTTTGTACCATGTAATCAAAATAATTTTGATGGACTCTTGTTCATCAATTGTGAAACTGGTGAGGGCATTTGCGCAAATAAATCCAAAGATTTTGTCGTTCATTCGAAGCGAACGCGTGTATCACACTGTGTGACTCACATACAGTGTGTGTCACAGTCATTCGGCGGGCGGGGCGAGCTTTACTATAAAGCGGGACAATTAGCGTCCCGCAGACATGTATCGCGGGACGCATTATTTGAGACGTGGAAACGGGACGTCCCGCCTCAAGCGGGACGGTTGACAACCCTAGTTCCAACCCTAGCAAAGGATCTTTTACATGCTACACATCCTAGTAACATGGGACCCACGGCTATACATCACTTCCAAGTGATGGCATTCTGCAGAAGGAATCGAACTCGCGACCCTACGATCAGTAACTAGAATTTTTTACTTACAACTGTGAGATTCGAGTAAAAGACGAGTTACTGAACGGATGTGACTTGAGTCTCTCCTGTTATAATTGTTTTGTACGGCTACAGCTAAGATTCTTCGTTTATAAACAATTGGAGGCCGTGTGCTGCTATCGTGGCTTGCGGTGAGTACAGCTGCCCTGGCTAATAACCTTATAATTCACCTCGTTTATCTCGAACTAACAAATGTTAAGTTATCTAAATGACTGACCAACAGAAATTAATACTAAAAACGCCAAACATAATTTACCAAGGATCTAAAGTTATCACAAATTCAACTGAAATGGAGTGTGAAGGTAGTTTGAACAGCAGAATGAATCTAAACCCAAACAAGCGAACGCTCTCCTCTCCGGAAAAAATTACCTTAACAAAAAAATATATGTTTACTAATGATTCACTAATTACACGGAATGAATGTTATCTATTACAACCCAGTGAACAAAATCCCTCTTCAACACCTTCTACAACCGGACTACCACCTAAACCAAAATTTCTCTCGATATTTTAAACCGAATGGAACTAACTACCAAAATATTCTACAAGATCTCTGAAGATTTTACAACTACCTACAAAGGCACAGAGCTACGAATTAACCTTAATACCCCACATGACTTTAGAAGGCTAACCAAATTTTGCAACGAACACAAAGTAAACTATTATACTGTAACGGCCTGGCGATCAGGCAGCTGCAGACTTATGAGTCACCGCCGCCAAGGCGGTCTTGGAGCCACCTGCGGACAGATGAGTCATGTTCCAGACGCCTCGAGAAGCGACCTTGCAGCCAGATGCAACGGATGACTCACGCTTTCAGTAACGCGCTCGGGGTCAACACACGCGAATGCCGGAACATACGAGCGAAGTCTGGATTGTTCTAGAAGGAAATTATTCGGCCATATAAATACGCGCCGCCGGATAGACAGTTCAGTTCTCCGGCAGTTCTCATCAAACTCGAAGGCGTAAGGCCGCCACATAAATAAACGCGTGTATAACATAAATAGCCACATACATAATTGATGTTTAATCCAGTGTAAATAAATAGAGTGTATAACCATATAAATCATTACTTTTAAGCCGTATATAAATAATTAGTGTATCGTTGTTAGAAATAGTGCCTGTAGTTTATAAGTAATTTGTGTTCTGCCTTCATAATTCTTGTGTTTGTAAATAATCGTAATTAATCGTTGTAAATAAATGTTTAATACAAGAAGCGTCGTATAATTTTTAAATAGCCCGAGTGTAAAAAGGTACCAATACTTATCGAAATCCTGAAGATAGCAACATCTCCGTTATAATTAGAAATGTACCTGTTTCCATAACCGAAAAGGAACTTTATGAATAATTAATTAATCTAAAGTATCTTATAAAAAAAGCTACTCGATTATTAAATTTTTAAAAATGCCTTTGCAATTATCGCTCTGGAACTTACTAAAGGAGATAACACAAAGGACATCTTTAATCTAAATAGATTACTATACTGTGTAGTAACGGTGGAACTAAGACGCAAAAGCAGTGACACACCTCAATGCACTAATTGCCAACACATAGTGCACACCAAGAACTACTGTCACTTATCCCCTCGATGCGTCAAATACAAAGAGCCACATCACCACTCCCAGTGCGAAAAAAAACAAAGATATACGCAAAATCGTCTGCGTCAATTGTGAAGGGAAACACACGGCAAACTATAGAGGCTGCCCTTCAAGTAATTCAACAGTAAACCACAATTTCCTACAATTAAATTCGTGAATCCCAACTCTTTACCTACTCAGTGGTAAAATTACGTCTAACGAAACATATGCATTGCAACTTCAAAAAACCCCCTCTGCTCCCAAACCTAGTAACCCAACAAATAATAACTCTTTAAGTCCTAACTCTGATATCCCAAACATCCTTCAAACCATTTTAGAACTAATCACTCTATATATTATCCAAATAAATAACCTTATCATCTCCCTCATTCCTATTTTATTTCAAAATCTCACAAAATAATCAACATCCTCTAAATCAGTTAACCTTCCTAAACTGGAATGCTAATGGGCTAAAACAACAAAGAGAAACTTTTATTGCATTCTTGGCCAGACACGGTATCAATCTAGCATATATCACAGAAACTCATCTTATTGAAAATGAAAACTTCTCAATACCTGGCTATCAAATCTTCAGAAGAGATCGAATAACTGCAATTGGATGAGGTGGATCTGCGATAATTATCAAACGTAAGCTCGCTGCTATCCCACTATATTTGGACGATTCAACAATTAGAAGCCGTAGGTATCAGCCTCTCACTCTCACTTCTTACAAGCTCCCCAACAACAAAATTCTATGAGAAGAGTTTCATCACATCTTTAATGACCAACATTCCACACTATTCGTTGGCGACTTAAACTGTAAACATGAGAACTGTGGGTGCCGCAAAACTAACCCCAATGGAGGAAAACTGGAAAATATCACCTCCCAAATAGGAGCGCAAATATCGATCACACATGAATATACCTAATTTCCGTTCAGGCAAAATCAATCTCCGAATATCCTTGATATCATTGTCCATAAAAATATCCAATTTCCACTAAACTAGGCAGTACTTCCTGAACTTGACTCAGATCACTTACCGGTAATATTTACATTAACCTGCACCCCCTACTATTTATCCCCAACTCTCACGATTAGTCACTGGCCCAGTGGACTGGGAACAATTCCGAGTCAAGATGGATGCTATCTTAACGTGCCTACTGACTTAGAAACTAGTGAGGACATTGATAAGGCTGTTGAAATATTCAAAACGGCTTCCACTCATGCCATACAACAATCGTCTCAAAATAATCGATCACGTAACTACCGTGATAACCAAACCCCCAGACACATATACAACAGCTAATACAAGAAAAGCACAGAGTTTGCAGATTATGACAAAATACCCAAAATCAAGATGCAAGCGCATACCTGAAGAGACTTATCTGACAAATTAAAAATGAACTAGACCAAAACAGAATCGCATCTTACAATTATTACATAGAGTTGCTCAACTGGGGGACCCAAACATGTGGAGAGCCACTAAAAGAATCCTCAGGCAGCTAAATACCATTCCGACGCTACGAGCACAAGGACTTCCAGTCCCAGAAGACAAAGACAAATGCGAATTGTTTGCTGAACATCTTTAAAACCCATTTACAACTACAATAAACCATAATAATCTCACTCATGTACAATTAATTGAAAATAAACTCGAAAAGAACGATTTCAATACCATCACACTCTTAGAACCAATACCACCAGCCGAAGTTAAAAACTTATCTTCGTCTTCTTCTTCTGTATCCATATACCCATCGGGTGTCGGACATTTGATCCTTAACTATTTTCTATCCATTCTTTTCGGTCCATTAGTAATCTTCCCATCTCTTCCTTCATCGTTCCTCGTTGTCCGCCCAAATCTTCTATATTCTGTAGCCAGTTTTTCCTAGGTCTTCCTTTTCTTCTCTTCCCAATCCTGCCTGTTTCTATAATTTTCTTCACTAGTCTATCTTGGTCCATCCGCAGTATGTGACCGTACCAGTTCAGTTGTTTCTTTTCTATCTTCTTTGTAACCGGTTCTAGTTTAATCATTTGTCTTATATGTTCGTTTTTCTCTCTATCCAGCTTGGTTTTTCCAGTTATTTTCCTCAAGTACTTCATTTCTGCGGCAATTATTTTCTTCTCGTGCTTCTCATGTATAACCCATGTTTCGCATGCGTATGTCAGTGTAGGTAGTACTATCGTATTATAGACCCGTAACTTCGTTTTCATGTCTATTTCTCGTTTTCCGAAGATAGTTTTATTTAATGCATAATAGATCTTTCCGCTCTTGTTTGTTCTTTTGGCTATCTCTAGGTCCATCTTTCCATCTTCTGATATTACACTGCCTAGGTATTCATATGTCGTTACTATCTCTACATTTTTCATTTAATTTCTATTCTTCTTTCTTCTTCTTGTGCTTTATTGTTGATTATCATCGTTTTACATTTGTACGCATTAACCTCCATATCCGATTTTTCTATTTCTTCAGTCCATATTCTCGTTAGTTCTCTCATTTTTCTATGGGTATCTGATATTAAGATTATATCGTCCGCGTACTTGAGGCAATCGACTCTTATTGGCAGTAGTCTGTTATATCCTACCACAGTCTGATGTTGTGCTGTTTTCAGCCGGGTGTTTCTTAATAGTTTATCGATGTGAAATTTGAAGTTTTAAACTGGTAGGCTGTTGTACTTATAGCGACAATTAGAGCTGCGTTGCTAAGGAAACCTTTAAGGTAATCAAATATCTGTCAATTTAATTCTGTGATTTGATTTAAAAATTGCGAACTTAGTGCTTGTTTAGTAGTTATTTTGAATAATATAAAGTTAAAAAATGTCTGATTCCGAGTTTTCTCTGACTCCACCGGAGTTAGTAGAAGCAGCGAAGTAGCGTCACAAAAATTATTGCCAGTTAAATCGCGGAAAATTTACGAACCCGCGTATTCAAGATTTATGGAATGGAAAATGAAAAAGACATGCAGTTCTTTCTCGGAGACGGTGTTATTGGCTTATTTTTCGGAACTGGCACAATAACATAAGCCATCAACAGTGTGGTTGAATTATTCAATGATTAAAAGTAAGTTACAATCCAATAATAATGTAGACATTTCAAAATATTTCAAACTAATTACATTTCTGAAACAAAATGGGAAAGGTTACACGCCCAAGAAAGCTGCGATTTTTACGAGTACACAAATTAGTGATTTTTTAAATAATGCTCCCGATAAAGTTTATTTAATGGCCAAGGTTGTTGTTGTATTTGGGATTGCAGGAGCTTGTCGAATTTGTGAAATCAGCCAGGTAACCTTCGAGGATATTGAAGATTCGGGAACGTTATTAATTGTGAAACTTAAGCAAACAAAGAATGATGTAAAAGGAGATTTTTAGTTACTGAAGAATATATTAAATTTTACCGAATGTACATAGCCCTTCGTCCAGCAGCAGTAAAGGATCGCCGCCTGTTTTATGCATATCGCAATGGAAAATGTATCAATCAGGTTGTGGGTTTTATAAGGTACCTGAAACAGTAACTAATTTTCTTCAACTTGAAAATGCTAACTCATATACAGGTCATTCATTTCGAAGATCGTTTGCTACACTTTTAGTTGAATCTGGGGAGACTTGATGACACTAAAGAAACATGGTGGTTGGAAGTCTTCAACGGTCGCTGATGTTGATGAATCGGTAGCACACAGGACAGAAATAGCTAATAAAGTGTTTAGAACGTGTGGCAGTGCTGAAATAACACCCGATTTGCAATCAGGTACATCAACGGCAGTTGTGCCGATAGCAGAAAAAATATAATTTCAACTCAAGAAAATTCGACTGTTGTACCGAATAGTTCAATGAATATGTCATTCATGCAATGCAATAATTGTACGTTTGATATAAAGGAAATGTAACTTTTGTATAATAAAATATTCTAAAATTAAATATCTACCTTTACTTAGGTATGTGTATATATATCCGGGAAAAAAGTACTCTTTTTCCCCGGGGAAAAAAGTAATTTTATAAAAAGTTATATTTTGTTACCTGTCCACAGAGATAAAATGTCAAACGTTTTTCCCGTCACAGAAAAAAATACTTTTTCCAAATTGAGGTTAAAAGAAATTACAGATACCTACTTCTACTTATAATGGTCGAAAAAGTCGAGTACCCGAATCAAAGCAAATTTAGAAAACTTAATATTCTAAATTGTGCTCTAAACCTAAATTACAATGCTTTCCACTAATTTTGTCGTACCAAACTTGTTAATATTAAGGTCACTAAATTAAGAAGGTACCGCCATACCATTCCTCGCGTGAGAATGTGAGAAAATTGTGAGATAAAGATAACAAATACAAATTTGCCAAGTGCAATAGGGAAGACATTAGTTTTAGGGGATTATTTTTGTATAATGGCACTGTTGTAAAGTCAAATTGTGGTTTAGATTGTGTTTTTATCCCCAGTTGGAGAAAATTGTGCGACAAGGACAGATATAAAAATCACTAATGGCGGTACCTTACACTTTAATATGTTAATCTAGTGACCTTAGTTAATAAAAATACACTAACCTTCACGAAGACTCACTTGTACCTTGAGTGTATTTTCTATCAGCTCCTAACTGATTGGCAGTCGTCAAACACCTCCCTTGAGTTGTTGAAGACCCAAAATAGCTCGTTGCAGCTCTCGTACCTCTTAATACCTTGATAAACGGTAGTACAGCATGCCACAATCACTCTCACTTTCACTTACTGATGGTTTAAGTACCAATTACCACTTTAAATGGTTTCAAACAATCTTGAAATTATAATATGAATAATAATTGTGACCTTTGGTCAAATTTGATCGTGAAGAAGGCTATGTTGCTATCACGTACCAAATATACAATATTACTCTCACAATTGAAGGAAAGTTAGCCCTTTAACGTGACTTATTAAACGTAGATTATTCAAAATTAAAGAAGTTTTTTCACTTGCAGTAAACAACCCCTTGGTTGCCTATTGCTACTACCACCAGTAATCTATCACCAACTGCTATCACATGATACCCTTTAGAAAACTAAACTTAAATATTATGCACAAGAGTCGTATCTACTTTTGAAGGCGCTGACACTTGGAGCGGTCACAACAGAGTCGGGAAGAGCGTTCCAATTGGTAAATATCCGGTTTGCTAAAAAATGTTGCCGGTGAGAAGTTCTGAAAGACTCCTTTGTTAGCTTCAATGAATGTCCTCTTAAGCGATCGTTCATGTTACAAGTAAAAATAGTTTTGAGATCTGTGGAAAGTTTGTTGTGGAATATTTGGTAAGTTAATATGGCATCTCCGGTCCTGTAAGAAGGGAAGTTTCAAACGAGATAGACGTTCTTCGTATGACATCCTTCCAGACCCACAGACCATGCGGGCGGCTGCTCGTTGTGTTCTTTCAATGAGTTGTATATCCCTGACCAGAGAGGGGCTCCAAACTTGAATGGCGTACTCAAGGTGAGGTCGGATGTACGATTTATACAGAGTTAAGAACAAACTTGGGTCTAATTGCTGGAAGCTTTTAGAAAGTAAATATTTTGATGTATTAGCTTTTTTGACAGCTGCTTGAACTTGTTCAGACAATAAGAGTTTACTATTTACTATAACACCTAAATCGGAGCAACTATCTCTCGGGTGGATTAGGATTCCATTTATCTGATAAGTTAGACGGGGGTTATTATATCCAATATGTAAAACACAGCACTTTTCGACATTAAGAGGAATAGACCAAGTGAAAGGATTTCCAAAAAACTTACTATCGTCGGCATAAAAAGCATGGCTGGATTTTATAACATGCTGAAGATCAGATGCATATAAAAGAAACAATGTTGGGCCAAGCACAGAACCCTGAGGTACACCAGAGCCTACCTCATGCCAGGTTGAATATTCAGATCCAATCCTAACTTTGAACTTACGCCAGGATAAAAAGGCCGAAATCCAGGATAAAAGTTTTCCTCGGATACCAAAGTGTTTAAGCTTTAGAAGAAGTTTATTTTTAAGAACTTTATCAAAAGCTTTTGAAAAGTCCAAGTATATGACATCGATACGTTGTTTGTTATCCAAGGCCAAAGTCCACTTGTTGAGGCAAGAGAGTAGATTGGTGAGAGCAGACCGTCCAGGTATAATCCCGTGTTGCGTTGGAGGGATAATATTGTGGTTCAAAAGAAACGGAAGCAGTGAATCAACAATAATTCTTTCCATGGTTTTGGCACAGACGGAGATAAGGCTTATTGGACGATAGTTATTTGAGTCAAATTTATCAATTTTTTTAAAGATTGGAGTGACGGAAGCTGAAAGCCATATAGATGGTAGAGTCCCTTGATCAAAAGAGCTTTGAAAAATGTTGCTCAGCGGATCTACTATAATTGATGCATATTTTTTAAACAGAGGGAACATGTCAGGGCCAGGAGAGGAGTCAATTTTGATATTCTCAAGTTTTGTTTTAACATCAGAAGAGAAAATAATGCTTTTAAGAGACTGATGAACTCTTGTTGTTTGGATTTGAGGTAAGGAGTCATGAGATGCAATTGTAAATAATTTTTCGAAAGTTTTTGCTAGAGCTTCAGCTGTTGAGGCATGCGTATCACATATAATGTTGTCTCTGATAACTGGTATGGAAATATTGGATGCAAGTTTAGTTCTGGTATACTTGTAGATTGCTTTGCTGCCTTTATTTAAAAGATTTAAGTCCCTAGATAAAGCATTTGAATATGTGCGATGTGCTTCAAAATGCACAGTACTATTTGAAGTGCGATATTGTCTCCATAACTGCCGTTTTCGACGAGAATGTGTAATGAAACTATCGTTAATCCGTGGTTTTTTGTTGTTTTGCGTGTTTGGTGTAGAATGTCGAATTGGAAATAGCCTCTTGCAGGAGTATTATGTAGGTTTGAAGATAGTTTGGTATGGTTGATACGAGCAAGTGTTTTGTTGACGTTGCGTGGATTCGGATATGTAATTATTTGAAGGCAGCAAGTAATCACGACGTGTTCAGATTTACCAAGAGGTGATTTGTAGCAGATATCGTGAAGTAAATCCAAATCGGAGCATAAAATTAAATCCACTGTAGATGAATTTTGGTTGGCTCTGAAACGTGTGTGCTCCGTGACAAGTTGGGATAAGTTGCAACTGACTAGCATTTCAGCAAAAAGTGATGACTCGGAATCAGAAAGGTCTGGGATAGACCATTTTAAAACTGGGTGGTTACAATCTCTAAAAATAATTAATTCATTCGATGACGATTTGACGTATTTAATTTTTTCGCAAAGACTTGCATCTGAGGCATGATTTACTTATTCAGATGGAGGACGATAAATACATTATAACGTAAATGTAAGATCCTTAGAGCTAAGATTAAGCCAGATGTTTTCGATCCCAGGTATGTTGTGTGTAGATTGTATAACTTTAAAGTTTTTAAAAGCGGACTTTTTAAGGTAAATGGCCACACTTCCACCTACTGGATTTAGACGGTCTTGACGATAAAGAGTGTAGCCGTGGATGTTGACAATGCTATCAGGAATAGAAGGGGAAAGCCAAGTTTCAGTGATAAGTATACAATCGCGATCGCATGTGTTGAGAGAAAGAGCGAGTTCGTCGAAATTTGGCAAAAGGGATGCAGTATTAGTGTATAGAAATTTGAGGTTTTGGACAGATAGTAAAGCTAGTGGTTTTTTGAAGTGTGAATAATCTGGGGAGTTATCAACAAGCTAAAAACTAAGAAATCTCCCGGAAAGGATTTGATTCCAAATACCGTACCTAAAAATCTGCCAAAAAAGTTCGTATCATATTTAACAGCAATATTCAATACTTGTTTAAGAACCGGATATTTTCCTAACATCTGGAAGCAGGCAGTTATATTGATGATTCCAAAACCAGGTAAAAAACACGATAACCCGCAAAACTACTGTCCGATAAACCTACTAGCATCCATATTTAAATTCTTGAACATGCTCTATTAACTCGACTACAAAAGTTCCTGGACGAAAACCACCTACTCTCACATCTGCAATTCGGTTTTAAACCTTCTCACTCCAGTGCTCATCGAAAAGGGATTTGAAAACAAAAAATATACTCTTTTGCGTTTATAGATGTGGCGCAAACTTTTGATCGCATTTGAGCTAAAGACCTCATTTATAAACTTTTAAAAAATGTAATGACCCACCTACTTTTTATTATCAATATTATTCGTAACTGACAGAACCTTCCAGGTACGGGTGAATTCGTGCTTCTCTTCTACCTGTTACATATGTGCGGATGTCCCGCAAGGCTCAATATTATGTCAGAAAGTCTCGCTCAGTGACAGACCAAGTATTCGTGTTGAAAGAGTTTTAGACCACTTGCTAAGACCTCTGCTGTTCCAAGCAATGAAATAGTTAGGAATACCAGGAACTCTGATACTCGTTAAAATGACGTTAAGTGGCACTTATAATAAAGTCAAAGTAAATAGAAGTTTGCCAGAATCTGTTAATATAAAAAAGGCTTTCGGCAAGGGGACCACTTTCAACTAGCTTATTTAATGTAATACCAGAAAGGACAGTCAGAGAAAGCGTCATTAACAGAACAGGAAAGATAACAAATAAGTCACCAATACCTTGCATATGCCACCTCACACTTCAAACACGGAACAAAACAAATTCATGATAAACAATAAAGGAAACTGACCACAAGTTAGTGAAAGGGAGCAAATGTGTAGAGATGGTGAGTGCGGTATTAAAATCGTAAAGCGTTTCAAGAAAGGTCAAGTTGCAGGTACATAAAACAGTGGCTTACAGTGACTTATTTTGTGAAACATGGGTGTTAACAAAAGCAAATGTGAACTGCTGGAAGTATGGGACAGAAAAATCCTCAGAATTTTTGGAGGAAAGAAAATAAATGGAGAATGGGAGTAAAGAAACACTAAGATAAAGCAACTCTACGGAGAAAAAGATTTAATCCAATTTGTAAGGCTCAACACATCATATGAGGGAGGATCGTCTGCCAAAGATGGTTAGTTTATTAGGATATTTAAAAACTAAGTATTCAACTAGCAACTGTAGCTGCCGAATTATTACAAGAAGTCATTGAAGAAAAAATGTAAACCAGTTGGAATGTAATATTATCTACATATAAAAATAAATCATTAATTATAAAAACCTTCAGCATTTATTACTGCAAAAACAAAGACTTGCACTTATAAATAACATACAACAGAACTTATAAATAAAAGTATTTAAACAAAATATTCACTATAACTGTCTTTGTGCTCCAATACATGTTCAGACGACTGTGGAACAATATTAGAAGCCATTTTGTACTTGCAGTAACTAATACTACGTTGTAACGATTCAAAACTCAAGCAAGTATCTGGGTCTTCCACATAATGATCACCGTTCTTCGAGACCTCAAACTTGCTCCACTTGTAATTTGTGCATTTCCTAGTTCCTGGTGAACTTTGAATTAAATTCAGAATTGTGGGGTGTGTTAGCCCAAAGAAGTCATTTCCACGGGGACGAGTGCTCACTACATTCAACGATAATGCATCATTGACGCGTTGTAATAGTAGTGAGTGACATATATCTGGTGAACCTCCAACTATAGTTGCAGACTGATCATTGTCAGGGGCAATTTCAAATCTATAAATTTATAAAATATAGTATACATTTGGTGTTAGTACCAAATAAATATAAAACTATCCAATTACATACCGCGGTAGACCATTAGCATCCGATATTTTACAAGTGTACATGCATTTTGTAGTAGGTTCTTTAATACTTCCATATATTCTAGTAGAAACATATCCAACTGGATAAATAGCATCTTCACAGTGAAATTCTGGGCGGTCAAATATAACTTCCCCTAGTGAATGCACAGTTAAGCTTCCGAGCAATATTGGAAAAATAGGACGTCCTGACTGATCCAACGGAATGAGTTGCACCACTTTTTTGTGTACCTTACTTGAACTCTTGCGAGGTTTTGTAGCTTTTCGCTCTAAAATAGAAATGATTCCTTTATCAAGCACCCAAAATATTCACAAACCTACCAGATCCTTCGGCAGGCCTTTTCTTTCCTTTTTTGCTAGGTGTGCTGCTAGTACTAGCAGCTGCTTGGGGAAAATTGAGATTCATAATTCGTTGCACTTCCATTTCTACTTGTGGCTCTACTTGGCATAGCTTTTTTAGTAAAAACTTTCGTTCTTCATTTCTAATCAAAATCAATTCCTGGACTTCGCTTACTTCATCGCAAAGTGCTAAGTTCTCCTACAAAACCTTGATAAGACCGCAGGAAATGTTGATAGCCAGATACTTACAAAGAGAGTTTCCCGGATAACATTTTTTAACATCATTAATTTCAGTTTGTGTTTTCCCGGAGCTTTGCCAATCTTTCCAGATCCTGACGGGGTTACATTTCTTTTAAATGTACCATATGGCAAGGACATCGCAGCACGTCAGTTTACATTAAATGCTACTTAATATTTGTTACAATTTTTAATTTTTCTGCCAGCTCGTATTTGAGGTTATTGTTTTGGTGGTATCGCCATCTTTTGGTACTACATGGCAATACAAATCAATGTTGCCAACTGCGAAAGGATAAAATATAGTACCAACTACCAACCACTCAAAACTATTAGTCCAAGAGCCAGCAACGGATTTCTTACAGTATTTTTAACAAGTCTGTAACTGTTATGGTAGGTCCCTTTGAATATACTGAGAAGGGAACCCGTAGTCTGGCAAGCCTGCGGTGGTGGTTTTAGCCCCCTTGCGTCCTTGAAGGGCGAAAAAAAAATAATGTGTCAACACTGACACAACACCTAGGACTAATATGTTGGTTACACTGTAAGTCTATGTCAAATTCGAGGTTAGCAGGTTAGATTTTGCGTCAGTCTGTGTCAAAACTGACGGAAAACCTAACCTGGTATCCTCGAATTTGACAGCCTTACAGTGCCACCAACTTATTGTTCACATGTTTGAATTTCCACAGCCCGCTGAGGATCAGTTTTTTACGATCTCTCGATATTTTACAGTAAATGGTTAAGTTTATTATGCAACTTTATGTGAATCTGGGGTAAACTTAACACCCGCGAAAGCGTCTGTCAATCTTTTTACTTGCATAAGAATGATTACCTTTAACATAGCAAAACGCCAGACTTATTATTATACCTACTTTTTTCTTATAATTTTTTTCCATTCTTCAAGGACGCAAGGGGGCCAAAACCACCACCACAGGCTTGCCAGACTTCAGGTTTCCTTCTCAGTATATTCAAAGGGATCTTCCATAACAGTTACACGCTTGCTAAAAATACTGTAAGCAAACCCGTTGCTGACTCTTGGACTATATCGCATTCTTGTCCAACCCATCGTACAACAAAACTGCAGGAGTAGTAATTATTAACTTTGGAATTATATAGGTATTCAGATAATATAATGTTTATTTATTTTGGTTAATTGAAAACTCATGATATAGTGCCCACGGAAGATCCCTAACGTCGGCGGCGCTGTGTCAGGTGGGAAGTTTTTTTTAATGAACACAATTCTAAGAAATGAACTGATTAGGATGTGAAGATATTTTTGACTACAAACACAGGTCGTAAAAAGAGCCTGGTTTTCACATTGAACTATTGTTTTCATCAATAAGTTTAGTTCATATACAAATTTTAAGATTGTCTAACATCTTTTTAGTGGGTGTCAAAACGATCGTACTTTTAAGGGTATAGTGCAATCGGTAGCAGAAAAATCTGGTGTGATACACTCACACAACTTCCTTTTACAGTGATCTTATAATTAACAAAAAATTTGATTTTAAATGTTTAAGCATTTGTCAAAAATTTTCAAAAATTATAAATTCTATAAAAACGGTACAAAATAGAGCGTTAGTTGAAGAGACCAATTTTCTATAGAATTTTAAACTGAATTCAAAAATGTAATAATATACTGGGTGTTCTATTTAAACTAGGAGTTAATAAAAAAATAAAAAAAAAACAAAAGAAATCCATTTTAGAAGTATTCAATTGGAAAATCACCTATCTCATATCAATACACATTAAAAATTTAATAAAAATGTGAGGTTTGAAAAAATCGTTCAAGCTGTTTTTGAAAAAATCGAAAAAAATTACAAGAGTAAACACCTACTTCTGGTTATGCCATTTTCTTCAAAAGCTTAATGTCACATCTACATAGTACACAAAACTTATATATTATGTTTCAACGCCATACCTCTTGGTATTTGAGATATTCTGTTCACAGACACACAGCCACATACACAGACAGACACACACACACACAGACAGTACAATGAAAAAAATATGTTTTTTGGGTTCAGGGGACTCTAAAACGTGAAGATTTGTTGAAAAATCAATTTCGAATTTTTGGGGTGAATCCAATACTTCCTTTATTTTAAAAGGAAGTAAAAAAAATGGGGTACAGCTTTTACAAGGTAGGTAGTAACTAGTAAATGAAATTGTGATAATTTAAATTTCATAAAATCGATTCTTAGGCGAAAGAGAAGCCCATGCTGACTCTCAAACAGAAAAAAAGCCGTTGAAAATTGGCTAAAGACCATCAAAATTGAACCCTACAGCAATGGGAATCTATAATTTGGAGTGACGAATCTCGCTTTGAGGTTTGTGTTGGAGATAGTCGCAACCGTGTCATAAGATTTAGCTGACTGGTCTTCAGGAATAACCACGAGTGATTTTAATTGGTATTAATGAAATACTATTGCTTTCTGTGCGAGTGGGACAGCCATGCTAGGTCCCACCATTACATCGTGAAAGATTGATCAAGCAGATAATCACACCTTTTTCAATTGTAATTGTGAAAGTGGAAATTGTAATTCAGCAAGCATCAATTCCATAACCGAAACAGCAAATCCAAAAATGTTTTGTACACATACGTAGTTCTTTACGTAGATTCGAATTTTATAAACAAAAGTATATCATCCTATTTAAAATTTTAAAGTTACCACCTACCTCTCAAAATAGAGAAGGCGGGTAATTACAAAACATACCTTTAAATATGTCCCCTATCTCTCTATTGTATGTATGTATGTATTATCTGTAACCTCATTTACCTTGCGGTGTCGAGGTTGGTGCTTTATGCGCTGGCATCTGGCGGTACAATGATCAACTTGCCCCGGATTCGGGATACAGAGTTGGAGCGCGCCTTTGGTGCTTGCGCAGCAACCATTGTGTGAGTTGTGTGCCTTGGTGATGTGTTGACCTTGTTACTCTATCTCTTAGGTCTGTGGTTCTGAGTAGAGCACAGTTAATTTGGTGCCCAACTGTGAATGGTCTCACCGAGCCCAATTCCAATCGTCAAGGCGGAAAAATTCCGACCCTCGCGGGATTCAAACCGAAGACTTGCTTAATGCAAGTCTGGCGCTTACCCAACAGCTCCACGCGGTTTCTTATCTCTCTATTACCTCACCAAAATTTAATGAAAATATTTGTAACTATATTCGAGATATTGCCTTGTAACATTAAAAAAACTCGCCTAGTATACAGATTGGAGGTGGATAGTGTGAACATAAGCAGTCGAATGAGTTAGAATACAGTTTATGGGATTTGTATACGTTAGACCGACATATATTATTTAAAGTCTAGTATCCTAGGACTTTGTTTTCTGAAAATAAAACACCTTCATTCTGCGGATGCTGGATGTCAATCTCATATACGTCTATTTCTGTCTAACGCATACAAAGCCCATAAACTGTATTCTAGCTCATTGTACTGCTTATGTTCACATTTTTCGCCACCAATCTGTATATGTATAGGCCGTTCAGTAAACACAAAATAGATATTTATGTATTTAGTGTGTAAAGAGAGCCATTTTGGTATGAGGATGCGAGTTTCGTGCCGAGCGGTAGCGAGGCGCGAAAAAGCAACCGAATACCAAAATGGCTCTTTACACTCGAAATACATACAAAATTTTTTCTACGGTCCTAAATAAATACCAAAATTGTTAAATAATTGAAATTTCGATTCACACCATTTGATGAAGTCGTTGTACCGCCGTTCATAAAGGCCGCGCGATTTGGCCGGCAACAACACTCGTTGGTTACTGTCTGGGTCGCTTCAAATACTTCAGGCGGGGTGCAATTACCTTCAGATTCCATCTTCAACTTCACAAAAACGCACAAACTCATTAAATCTGTTGCGTGATGATGGACGCACCGTGATACAATTGTCAATAATTTAGCCAGTTCCAGAAAAATGACGAATTAAATTAATAATCAGGTTAGCCATGGCGATGCGTAAAGTAAAATGAAGTGACGCGATTATTTCATTAAGACATTGTTTACGTGGTTGCGATGCTAAAATGGTTACTAGGGAAAAAATGTGTGAATCGCTAACTTTTCGCATTGACAGTGAGCGCTTAATAGTCAGTTTTAAAGGTGACCGTAGAAAAACATTTTTTTGAAGTTGGTATAGAGATACAATTTTTGTATTAAGGATTCTGTATTATGCTTTGCAAAGGTTTCCAATCCTGCATAAAGGCAGGTTTAAAATTAAAAATGACAACCAATGACAATTAATATTTCTCATTATTTCAGTGTCAAAGTAGATATTTTTCTGAAAATCGTACGACACTCATTAATGACCAATAGAAAAATTAGATCACGAGCCGTAACGAAGACAACAACAAAATTTTTTGGAAATTTTTTGTACGTAAACATTACTTCGTTTTAGGGTTTGTGTCGTTACGATTTTCTTACCGAATCTGCATTCGAGCATTGATTCATATCCGGAAATTATTTTTCTTGCATTCCAACAACGTTCTAATTTGCCCTCGCGTCCCGCTCGGGCAAATTAATACGACGTTGTTGGAACGCACTCAAAAAATTTCCGGAAAGAATTAATGCTCTTATGAGATTATATGTGAAAATCGTACGACACTCATTAATGACCAATAGAAAAATTAGTTCACGAGCCGTATCCAAGACAACAACAAAATTTCTTGGAAATTTTTTGTAGGTAGACAATGTAGACATTACTTCTTTTTAGGGTTTGTGTCGTTACGATTTTCTTACCGAATCTCCATTCGAGCATTAATTCATATCCGGGAATTATTTTTCGTGCATTCAACAACGTCCTAATTTGCCCTCGCGTCCCGCTCGTGCAAATTAATACGACGTTGTTGGAACGCACTCAAAAAAATTTCCGGAAAGAATTAATGCTCTTATGAGATTATATGTGAAAATTCTCGCCTGAACTTTTATAAAAATAGCTATTAATAAACGCTACGTCAATGATATCCAACACAATATTTGCATAATATCGTTAAAAGTAGTTATTCATAACATTTATGACAGATGCTAAGTAAATGTCACACCCTTAACCTACTTGTTTTTGAAAGTACACTCATGAAATTTTTAAAATCAAATCCACTTTGTGTTTTTATGTTTACTGAACAGACTATAGAAGGTCCTATTAGCTAAGGTCTAATTTTGAGTTACAATTATTGAGGCTTTCTGAATATCGAAACGCTTTTTGAATTATAATTTACACTCTCTGAATTAGAATTTATTAATCAGAATTACAAGTTACTCTTTTTGAAATACATCATATTCTTTCCGAATTACGATTGAAAAAGGTGTAGTTGTAATTGTGTAATTCTACATAAAAGCCTTGTCAATAGAGAAAAAATCTATTTGCGTCGTTTACTCATAAAGTTAGGACTGATAAAATTTTTTGTAAAAGGTATGGACCGTAGCAAAAATACTTTACAATATTAAAAAGGTAAATTAAAAAAAAATAGTAAAGCAAAAATTAAGGAGGGCATATTTATGGGTCTCCAAATTTGACAATTAATGATAGCGGATTCGATGCGGTTCTACAAGGAAAAAAAAAGGTAATGTGGAATTGTTTCAAATCTGTCGTAACCGACCTTTAGGGCAATAAAAAATCGGAAAATTTCAGCTAACCATAAAATGGAATGTGATGTCACTAAAGATGCATTATTTGCATTAGCATTTGGATTTTTTCCCTGAAGATTTTGGAGCTCGAAGTAATGAACGAGCGTTTCCATCAGAAACTTTCAACTTGGGAAAATCGATACCAGGGAAGATGGAATTCGAACAGGCTAGGTAATTACTGTCGGTCACTGATTAGAGAAGACGCTTATCACTGCCTCCTACACTTACAAGCCATGCTGTTAGACTTGGCAACATTGCATCTCTGGTAGTTGGTGGTCCTAAATTTCAATTTGAAATATTTTTACTTTAAAGAGCACAGTTTTACCCTTTATCCTGTGTTATTCTGTAATTAAGTAAATATGGCTTCTGTAATAGTGACATTTATTTACATACTAAAGTAATACAAACATGTAACAGTCTATTTATTAAAAAACCTCTGAAACCCATGGATAAAAATTTCGGTAATTATTTTAAAGTTTGTAATTTTCTATACACCACTCCTGATTGAAAGTACAACATATATACTTTCTTTCGAATCTCGTCCTTTGGAGAAGAGGGAGTTTTTATAGTTTGCAACGATTTTCTTTTAAGGTACTGTCGTAATTGGTACACAGCGTCTTCATGGCATTCTATATACAGGGTGTTATTTAAGTACGTGGCCAAACTTCAAGAGGTAATTCTTTCAGTGATTCTAAGACGAAAAGTTTATATAAACATAGGTCCGGAAATGCTTCGTTTTCAAGATACAGGGTGTCAAACTTTTTTTTTAAAATTATTTTTTCGTAAAAATTTTAATAATCCTTCAGCCAATTTTGTTGAAATTTGTCAGTGTTATTTATGGTAGAAAGGGCCTAATTTAGCCCTAACTAGATTAAAATTATTAAGTTCAGTGGCGTCCCGGGGGGCACCTTAACCAATATTTTTGACAAAAAATGTGCGCCACTGACTTCTTTAGAACTTTTATATATTTTTTTCGCATTAAGCAGCTAAAAATACAACTTTTTTGTCTCTTTATTTTTTTGTATCTTGCTCCGTTTTCGAAAAAAAAATAAAAATAACTATTGCATGTCCACGGACAGCAAAAAAACATTTTTTAATAATTAATAAAACACAAAAAATATTTTTTAGCTAGAATTAATTGTTATAACAATTTCTAAGACTAAATAGACTATTGATATGGAAAAAAAATAACAGGTACACCCCAGTTTTTAATAGTTTGGTAGTTTTAGTTTTTTATTATGTTGTCCCAGGGACATGCAATAAAGTGATTTTTATTTTTTTTTCTCAAAAACGGAGCAAGATACGAAAAAAAAATAAAGAGACAAAAATGTTGTATTTTTAGCTACTTAATGCGAAAAAGAATATAAAAGTTCTAAAGAAGTCAGTGGCGCACATTTTTTGTCAAAAATATTGGTTAAGGTGCCCCCCGGGACGCCACTGAACTTAATAATTTTAATCTAGTTAGGGCTAAATTAGGCCCTTTCTACCATAAATAACACTGACAAATTTCAACAAAATTGGCTGAAGGATTATTAAAATTTTTACGAAAAAATGATTTAAAGAAAAAGTTTGACACCCTGTATCTTGAAAACGAAGCATTTCCGGACCTATGTTTATATAAGCTTTTCGTCTTAGAATCATTCAAAGAACTACCTCTTGAAGTTTGGCCACGTACTTAAATAACATGTATAAAATTAAAAGTTACAAGAAATGCTCTAAAAATGAGGTTAGATTGCTATTTACCTTGGATGTAATTCAGTGAAATACTTATAGTCCACTGCATTTAGTCAAAAATAGACCGAAACTACGAAATAATTCATATCGAAGCAAATAAGGTGTTTTCAGGTGTATTTCGGTGTCCTGAACAGAAGTAGCAAAAGTCCCGAGGATGGGGTTGTACGCTTAAAATTTGGCTGAAATTGGACTCAAAAATAATTTTTCGCGAATATTTCGGTATCTAGCGACTCTACGATAAAAATACATCAGAGCGAAAATAAAGGTAAAAAAATTATCTAAAAAAAAAGATAGAGGGCCATTGGGCAATTGATTTTGTCAAAAAATCGACTGAAAAATCCTACTCGAAGAAAATATTTAATTTCCAGCCGTTTTATCACACGGACGCATAAAATGTTTGAAAAAAATCTGGTGTGATACACTCACACAATTTTTTTTTACAGTGATCTTATAATTAGCCAAAAATTTGATTTTTAATTTTTAAAATTTTTTCAAAAATTACAAATTCTACAGAAACCGTACAAAATAGAGTGTTAGTTGAAGAGAGAAATTTTCTCGAAAATTTTAAGCTGAATTCAAAAATGTAATAATATACCGGGTGTTTTATATAAAATAGGAGTTAATAAAAAAATAAAAAAAAATAAAAAAAAGCAAAAGAAATCCATTTTAGAAGTATTCAACTAGAAAATCACCTATCTCCCATCAATGCACATTAAAAATGTAATAAAAATGTAAAGTTTGAAAAAAAACCGTTAGAGCCATTTTTGAAAAAATCGAAAAAACTGAGAAATCATAAAAGTAAACACCTACTTCCGGTTATGCGATTTTCTTCAAAAGCTTGTTGCCTCATCTACATAGTACACAAAACTAATACAGGGAATTTATTTTAATAATTAACTTAAGCGTTTCGTTTCTATGCCAGCATTTAATCATACATGTCATTTCCATAGTTACAAATGAGACCAATAGATTATAGCTTGTAGTTTACGAGTTAACATAGGAATTATTACTAGTGAAAAAAAGAATTAAAAGTTATTCTAATGCATACCACTGAAGAAAAGATACAACTTGTGAGTTGTAACGAGGTATCTACTTTTTAGTTGTATACCTACATTCCGGTAACAAAATTAAAGTTTCTTATTAGCAAGTACCTAATTGAAATTAGTATGTTAACTCGTAAAATAAACACTCTAACCTATTGATTTCATTGGTAACTATGGAAGTGACCTGTATGATTAAATGCTGGCATAGAAACTGCTATGTTAACCATTAAAATAAATTCATTGTATATGAAGTTTCAACGCCATGCCTCTTTTCGTTTATGAGATATTCTGTTGACAAACACACAGACAGACACACACACAGACAGACAGACCAATGAACAAAAACATGTTTTGTGGGTTCAGGGGACTCTAAAACGTGAAGATCTGTTGAAAACTCAATTTCGAATTTTTGAGGTGAATCCAATACTTCCTTTATCGTAAAAGGAAGTAAAAAACCATTATTCTATTACAAGTACCGTGAGATCATTTAAAAACGGGACAGAGAGTCCATGGAATTTCTGTTTTAGATTCAAACTTTGGTTAACGGCCATTCGAAGCTGTTGAAGCATCGAACGTCATCGAAGAAGTAAAATGGTTATTTGTGGAAAAAATTGCTGAAATAAAAAACAGACGGCGAGTCCTTCGCTGATGTTACTAGCAGTCAGTAAACTGAACACCCATTTATTGACGACACTTTCATTTGTTCTCCCACGTGTGAACCCTCCTTTTGATTTCGACTATTTTATCAAAGATTGTAATTATCATATCAGTATATGTTCCACAGAAATATTTATCAGAGTGCTTAACTGAGCAAAAGTCGTTGGTGAACTTCTGAAAAGCTGCATTTCCATTGAATTTTCTAGACCTTCCATCTCTTGCACATATAAATATGCAGATTTTGCGTAGAAAAAATGTCCAGCCGCATGAAAATGGGGAATCATTTGGTTTACACAGACTAAATATTTCTCCCATTTTCCCATCCTTTCCGCTCGTAAGAATTCTTTTGCGATGTTAATCATTTCGAACAATTGCACTCACAGTTGTGCAGCGGGCCCTCGGTTTTTTATTTCAGCAATTTTTTCAACAAATAACCATTTTACTTCTTCGATGACGTTCGATGCTTTAACATTTTCGAATGGCTGTTAACCAAAGTTTGAATCTAAAACAGAAATTCCACGGCACTCTGTCCCGTTTTTAAATGATCTCACGGTACTTGTAATAGAATAATGGTTTTTTTCAAACATTTTATGCGTCCGTGTGATAAAACGGCTACAAATGAAATATTTTCTTGGAGTATGACCTTTCAGTAGATTTTTTGACAAAAATGATGGCCTCTACGAAAAAATGACCCTCTATCTTTTTTAGACAATTTTCTTACCTTTATTTTCGCTCTGATTTATTTTTATCGTAGAGTCGATAGATACCGAGATATTCGCGAAAAAATATTTTTGAACCCAATTTCAGCCCATTACAGCGTTGCCAAATTTTAAGCGTACAACCCCATCCTCGGGACTTTTGCTACTTTTATTCAGGACACCGAAACACACCTGAAAACACCTTATTTGCGTCGATATGAATTATTTCGTAGTTTCGGCCTAAATGCAGTGGACTATTAATAAAAACCCATAAATACTAGCAGCAATTTTACTTTCATATCACGAACAGTGCAGTAATATAAATAAATGTATTTCTTCAAACTTAAGGGTAGTCCAACATATTAATATTTAATCAGACGCCTCATTTGAACATACATTTTTATAAATAAACAGTACAAAAATTTTCCTAGCAGCAGTGTTGCCAAATTTCCAGCATGGCTTGTAAGTGTAGAAGGCAGTACCTTAATGCACTATCACATAAAAACTGTGGAGTAGAACATTTTAGTGGGAATATAATTCGTTGAATTTTGCGCCAATCATCACCTCTTAAATTTAGGACCTTGGCTAATAGGTCATAGCCAGCTTCATCTGTTTCCTCTAACGTTAGCGGGTATGAATGAAGCTGGCCATGTCTAGAGCGAAATGAAATTTATTATCTTTATTGGCAAAAACATTTTTGTAATTATAAAAAAGTGACAGTAAATTTAAAATTTTATAAATATATTGTTATGGTATTGGTACAGGGGTTTAAAATCAAATTAATAAGATTATAAGAATACAGTATTAAAAATTACAAAGATGAATTTAGATATGAAATGGATATCAAAATTATTAAAATGTATTTGGAAAAGGAAGGAAATAGAATTTAAAATTTAATTAAATGAAGCCAATTAAGAAACAGTACGATTTTAACATAATTTAATATCTGAAATGAAAAGAGAAATTAATGGAAAATACTTTTTCGAAATATACTGTTCAATATAGTGAGTATTAAACATATAATAAAGCTTCAATAGTGTGTTGGCCGGTAAAATAATATAAGCTAGATCACTAAGGATATTTTTATTGATTAGAATATAAAAATTTGATAACAAAAATGATGTAATACAATTTGTAGCGTTTTGAAATTATAAAAATAAACCTCTTTATAAAAGTTTTTTAAAAGATATTTGGTATATAAAAGGGTTAAAATTTGAAATCAAATTGGCGTGGTGAAAAAGAATAAAAAGTAAAATGTTAAAAGGATAGAAGATGTGCAGACTATGTGGATGAAGATAAAGAATGTGGTGAAAATACCAAACTAATACAGTTGTAATCTACAAATGCAAATAAAGGTAAGGGAATGCTGAATTGAGTTTATTGTAAAATAACATTGCGTCAACTGAATTGGATAACAAGGAATGGTTTACAAAGGAAGTGGTTTACATCGAGATCATTAGCAGAGTGAGCATTTTTGTGGGGTGGATTGAAGATTTTTCATCTTGAGGAGTTCTGATTCAACAAGGAGTTCTGATTCGACAGGCTTGATCGAGATTCCTGATACCGGGTTGTTGGTGGCTTGAAGATTTTGGTGGGACGACGTGGATGGTGGTTGCTGCTGATGTTGTTGCTGGGAAAGGTCGGAAGGTGCTTTGTCGTGTTTAAAGGTCAAGCAAGTCTCTGAGGATCCAGGTGTGTTTAAGGCGGAGTTCGTGCAGATGTTGTTGTTGGAAGTTGGGAGATCTTGGTGAGGTTGCTGGACGTATTGGGCTTAGTAGAGGAGAGTGTCGAGTCCAATAACAGGTAACAGAATACAGGTATTTAAAATAAAAACTGAAAGAAAATAGAAAGAGTGAAGTGAATTAATTTTAATTAAGGGAGTACTTACCATTTGATATTGTGGAATGACAAATGTAACGAGAAAGTATTTGTAATTGATTTTTCGAAACTAATTTGAAGTGTCAGTTGACAGTTGTATGAGTTGTCATAAAAATAAGAAAATCAAATTTCAGAATATAAGCAATCTAGATTAGAAAGAATCCGACCTGTTTTTCAGTCAAGTGTTCTACCGAAACTAGCAGTTAATAATTTTGATTATCCATAATAAAAATAGGGCAAATGGGTTAATTAAAATTCAATTTAAAAAAAGGATTGATTGAGAATAAACTAAAGGTTTAAGTCAATTATAAAATAACAAAGGCGTTATAACGTGGTAGAGTCACTGTAACATAAAAGGCGCCCAAAGTGGAGCTATCACCTTAGCAATATATTATCACTTGTGATTGCACTGAATATTTCGATAATTTGTTCGAGCTCACGAATGCTTTTGCCAAAAGCAAAATTAGGGAAAAAATTTGGAAATATTCAGTTCACGTGGAATACTCGTAAGAATATTAATTGCCTTACGTACTATTTCCTCGAAAAATTAAGATTTTGTAAAGTTCAAGTGGCACGAATTAGCACTGAAGTTCTGTACTTGTACAAATTATTAATAGTAATATCTCAAGTGCACGTCGAAGCGCTTTAGTGCGTTGGAAAAAATTAGGCAATTTGATTTGCACAAGGGGTATTCGACAGACTAATTCATGAAAAGTGTTTTCAACATCCTTTATCTAATAGACTTGTCTGTCCGGGATGCTGTATTGTCTGTCCGGGACGCTGTTTCAGCAGCCAAACCGTAAGAGATAGAGAAAAAAGTTATGAAAGTTATATGTTTGGAATGGGGTCAGGAACCGAATTTCAGTCACGTGACACTTCCGGTTTTTGAGAAATCACGTGATTTCCGTCCGTCCGGAACGCTGGTCCGTCCGGGACGCTGGTCCGTCCGGGACGCTGTTTCAGCAGCCAAACCGTAAGTGATAGAGAAAAAAGTTATTAAATGAGACATTTGTCTCACTGGTTGCTAGTTAATATCTATTTCTAAATTAGAAAAATAAATTGCATATAAAACCAAAATCATTTCTAAATTCCAGAATGCATTGGCAAATGCACTAGTGCAAAAAATGCAAAATTATCGACAATTTGCACAAGTGCAAACTTATCGATGTCATTTATATGTTATTGGATGAAACTTTTACATTCCAGCTCTTTCATTGGTCAAACATTTTTGAGGGAAATAGTCGCTGAAATTCCACCAGTGCAAACTTGCTGGCGTCAACTTTTTATTTCGTTTTTTACTCTTGAACTTTCTATGAGCCCTCTTTAGTTGTAAGTCGGGTAGATGGTTAGCTTTGCTCGTCGAAATTGAGGAAGAGTTTCCTTGTTATGGGTTTACGACTACCACAGGTGTTAGGGTGGTAACCGGGAACGTTTTAATTATTATTAGTTTTTAGGTATGTATAAAGTAGTGCGGTTGAACAAATTCCGTACACAGAATACAAGTTTATTGAATCTCCTGGAGTATTAAAATCAGGCTTAGGCTCAGTGTCATATTAACCATGCTGGCCGCCAGAATTTCTATAAATGCGACGCTCATATTTTACTTATCACTATTAGAAAGATTCAACAATTATTTGCTGTAACCATTTTTGGTTGCAATTTTCAGTAGGCACATGCCTGGGAATTAATATTAAACATATGATAAAGATGAAATAATTTCTTGTCGATCGCTCCATTTTGGCGCCCCTGAAATTTTGGAAGACATGCAGGTAACAAGTAAACTAAAGAAAGTAGTGAAAACCATATACAAAAATGTCAGAGGGGTTGTCAGAATTAATGAACCAAAGTCGTCAGAATTCACTATGAGAAACGACATAAAACAAGAGGTCAGGTTAAACCCACTCTTTTTAATCATTGCAATAAAAGACATTAAGAGAAGAACGCCGAAAACTAAGATTAGTAACTGGAACATGCAACATGTGTACATACGAGAGCTGACCTACACCGACGATATTCTGAGATTAACCAGCTTCAAAGAGCACTAAATATATGAAAATAAACAAATTAACAGTCAATATCCAAAAGGCAAAGGTAATGCACGTGTCAAAGCAACGTGATAGAGAATATAACATAATCATTCTGGATAACCAACCAATAGAAGTACGAAACTTTGAATACCTAGTGTAACGATTGCAAACGACGTATTGATAGGGAAATAGGCTACAGGGTAAGCAAGCCCAATTAAGTATACTT
This sequence comes from Agriotes lineatus, assembly GCA_940337035.1. Lineage (NCBI taxonomy): Eukaryota > Metazoa > Arthropoda > Insecta > Coleoptera > Elateridae > Agriotes > Agriotes lineatus. The sequence goes on from CALNHX010000538.1 coordinate 81,305, forward strand.
TAGTGTTGTACAATACCATCTTGGGTAAACGAGACGTAAGCAAGAAAACAAAAATATATACGTACTCGTACAGACATACACTCGAACTTAACCAACGCAACGGTGAGAAATCATGGACGATGAACAACAAATCCAAAATAATAACAGCCAAAGTTTTGCAGGAAAATCACGGGAAAAATTAAACGAGGCCGTATAAGAAATGCAACACACAGAGAGCAGCTGCAACAACAACCTCTAATTACAAAAAATAGAGAATAAACAAATGACGCTAAGGATACTAAGAAGATATAGCTTCCAGAAATGAGTTGCACACGAGTAGGCACCCTCACAGAAACTCTAGGAGATCAGAAACCAAGATTTCCGGAAACCCTAGGGACCTACTCCATGCCCCTCCTTCTCTAAGGTGCTTACCCACCAGCACGGCGGTCTGACCCGACGGCGTAGTCGATTGATCGAGGCGGATTAGTTTTGACCTTCAGTTTAGGTGAAATCAAGGCCTAAGAGATGTGTTGTCGCACTCCAGGAAACCCATAACCGTCCCAGAGGTAGCGTATCACCAGAATCCTTTCATCTAACTGACATTGGTTACCTCACGCGGCACAAACAGGACGGTAACCTAAACCCTTTGAAATTCATTGCGCACTCACAACTCAATATATAGAAGGATATTTATCGACTTTTCTAGCCTAGATCTGTTAGGTTTCACTTCATCAGGGTCACCACATGGAGGGTGCAATCTCAGACCGCACATCACCCATCATGCAGAGTGGTATCCAGCAGTCTTGAATGTTGCGACGCTGTTGTGCAAGACCTAACTGACACTCCTGATACGTTTGCCCTTAGTCGTTCAGCGTTTATATCCGATTGGTTAGAACTCAGTATCTCGACCCCTGCACGATAATTAGACAGGAAACCCACAATCGTCATTGCCCCAGATGGGTTAATATGGACGAATGCCACTAAGCAAGGATGGCTATTGCAGCCCCCTTGCGAAAGTTGCCAAGATTTTGCTACGACGTAAACTGCGACTGTAGACTGAATGAACATATGCGTAAGATAGACCTACTTGACGACTCAACCTGTCAAGGGTGCAACTTTGACGACGAAACATCAGAGCACATTCTATATGAATGTTCTGCACTCATCGTTTCAATAAAAGGATCCATGTTGGGGGATTTATTATAGTACTTTATACTCGTTTAATAAGGTGCATTGCAGCACTCGTTCCATTGCTGCACTCCTCGCTACGCTCGTCGTGCGCCAAATTCACTCGTGCTACAATAGGCCCTCTTATTAAACTAGTATAATATACTATTCTCAAATCTCTGTGTTCTTATTATTTCATATTTATATAAGTAGTTGCTAGCACCTCCCAGTGAACTTGTGTTTTGACGTTGAACAGTTGGCCTAAGGCATCGCAACATCGCTGATGTTTGTCACATAATACACAATTTAGTTAGGCCGTGGCCTAAGATCACGCCTAAGATTGATTTAAGGTTTGCAAGGAGTCTACACTAGAGACCTGCGCGGGTCCAATATATAAGACCCGCACCCGACCCGCGAACCGCAATTTCTGAAATTTTAAACCCGCACCCGACCCGCGAACCGCATTTTTCAAATTTTTATACCCGCACCCGACCCGCGATCCGCCGTTTCAAACCCGCACCCGACCCGCGACCCGCAAGTATTTCACTTTTAAGGCGCACTTGACCCCAAATTCGAATATTAAACCAGCACGTACCAGTAACTTGCTTCAGATAGAATGCCCATACACAATAATGAAAGTTATTTTCACACTTCGGCATATTTTGTTTATACACAAACAAAATTTATTTTGAGGAAATGAAGTTTTACCCGTTACCCGACCCGCGACCCTCAGTTTCAAATCCGCACGCGACCCGCTACCCGCAATATTGATATAAATCTTACCCGCAACCCGACCCGCAATGCGGGTAACCCGCGGGTACCCGCGGGTACCCAACCCGATGCAGTACTCTAGTCTACACTACTATGAAGTGAACTGTTTTCACCGGATGCGTTTGCTCATAAGATTCAATTACAAAGTCTTGCAGAAACTCTAATTTGTCTAGAGATCCTCAATGGTTGCGTTAGGCAATTTCTTTTGAATTGCTTTAAAGTTTTTGTAGTTTAAACGTAAATCACCATTTAAAAAAACATTTTTCTTGTCGCCTTTTACTATTTTGATTGGGGGGTTTGTTATCTTTATGACAGAATAATTTATCGTGTTTTTTACTACTTTGCACTGTGTAGTGTGGAGTAGAGTATATTAGAAGTTATAGTAAACAACCAGCAGCGATTTTAACCTTTATCATATCATGATCAAAGGCTTTATTTAGTAAAGCAAATGTGGTGAATCTATAATTAAAAATGGTTTTTTAAAGACGGAATGTGAATTAAAAAATTAAATAATTTTATTATCTAACAGTTTCATTTTATAATTACAGTGTGAGTAGGTAACATTTATAGAATTATTTGTACAAAAAGTGGTGGCTACAATAAGAGTTAGTCTTCGAAATGAACCTGCTCTTGGAAATGATGTTCGTAATGGCCTAAAAGTCGCTGGTTCTTAGGATCGAACGGGCTTTCTATATGCAAAGCAGCAGGGTATCGCTTTCCCATTACTTCGATTTCATACTGACCACTATTCAGGAATTCTTTGGTAATATTATGGCCTTTGGGATGTTTTACATAACTACAAAGTAAATCGTTATTATGCTAAATTAGTAATGGTATTTTTAATTTTAATACCCTATTCCAATGCTAGATTTTAAGAAATAACCATAATCTCCTCGTCGTAAAAATCCAACGATTTGGTCGTCCCTCCAGATGGTTTCATTACCCCAAAGAGGAATTTTATCTTGTAATGTGAAGAAAGCTCTGACCTTTCCTACACCTTCTTGTTTTAATTTGTCCACATGCTGCTTGCCCAAGTAAGGTCCTTCTTTTCTACAGAACCTTCCCAAGTTTGCTTCTACTGGGTTGTCGTTACTTCTTAAGTCAAAATTCCATAGATGATAACCTAAAGACGACAAACTTCTAGATGTACTCTTTTTATATGCTCTTTGGTATTTACCTTTTTCGCAACTCAAGGAATATAGTGCTCGATAGCCAGCAAACTTCATACCAAAACTTCTTCCTGCATCGACAACCTTATTATAAACAGGAATACACGAAGCAAGAGGAATGTGCAACTCATATCCCAATTCTCCAACAAAACTAAGTCTCATAACTCGGCAGGTGTGTCCATTTATGGTTAATATATCGGACATTCCAAATGGAAGCCTTTCGTCAGTTATTGGACTTTCTGTTATAGCTTGCAAAATTTCCCCACTGAAAAGTTTGTCCGTGAATTTATTATTTTAATATACATTGTCCGCCAGAAAATGTCTAGATGATTGCAAAATAGAAACTGAGGCATTTTTAAAAACTTTTGAATGTTTATTGCTAAAGGTTTGTGTATTTAAGAAAAATCTCTTTTGATACGGATTTTCTGACGTATAATGTAGTATGAAATATCACCTTTTCGGTCCTTGTATCGATAAAACTCCAAGCTTGTCGGTAACATCTGTTAAGAGTGCTTTAAACTGCTTTCTCTCAATTTCCTTCTTTAAATGCGTTAAGCTGTGGTAACCTGAGGCACCTCCTGCAACAATGTAGTAACCTCTACCCTACAATTTTTTTGTTTAAATTTAGAACAATTTAAATATAAAGTCGTACCTTCAGAATAGGTCCCACTAATGTTCCAAGACCTTGATTTAAAGCAACAACCGTCACATCGCCCTCAACCCCGCCGTACTTGTTCAGAGTGTTGGTGTAGACGATTTTTTCTACATCTCGATCTGTATGGCCAGTAAACAACCAGTCTGCTGCAGCTTGTGCATCTGGGCCCGTTAGGTACATTTTGCAGAAGTAAGAAAGGTTAAACAAAGCTGCATTTGTGCGAGCTGCTAAGGCTTCTTCTCCTATCTATTTAAATAAGTTGAAATAAAACCAATTTTATGAAGATCTGATGATTACCAAGTCGTGATGCTTCGAAAATCCAAAGGTATAATCTCCTTCCAGTTGCTTCTCATAGCGCTTATCTGGATTATCAACATGGTCGTAATGTCCATACCAGTCATACCCACGCACTGGAGCTGTGCTGTCTTTTATATAAAATCCAGGCCGTTCCCAACCTTGAGCTTGCTCCATAACTGCTCCATTTGCAACCAAAACCTAACAGTAGATGATGATTAGTATATTATCAGGATTTTCTATAGTAGCTATACCTCATGGAACACATCAATTTTAAAGTTTCGCCCAGCAAGGGGTTGATCATGTGGAAAAACAATGCTGTAGTTTTTAGCATAAGCTTCTTGACTTGTTTCTGTTATCCATGCTCTATGATTACGCATAGCTGGTGTAAACCTTCTGATGTCGTAATTAAACATAGGAAGGTCGGGACGACCATTAACAATCCAAGTTGCCACTTGCTCTGCACAACCCCCTCCTAACATCATTCCTGCTGAGTTTAGACCACACGCATGGTACAATCCTGCAGAAAAATATAAATATTAATACCTACTTTTTATATAAGATGTTAAATTGTTTTAGCGTTGGAATCTTTGTTATGCTAAGATTACAATAAAACAAGTTTTACTTTAAATACAAATTGCATTCAACAAATTTTTCTTTTAATTAAAATAAGGTGCACATTTCTATAGAAATATTGGTAAACGTTTACTTTTTCATGTATTATAGATCTAACGCTATTTGGAACGAATACAAATCCTCTTTTTGATGTTATTTTCCACAATCAGCTTTTTCTAACCCATTTTAGGACTTATTATTAAAAATCTTAGATAGCATCGTACCATGTTATATTGGAGCTTCAATCTCTGCAATACAAGTTGAATATTCAGTTTCAGGTTGTAGATGTAGATGCAACTCTCTGTCATATAAGTGCTGAGGGTTTTTTGTCATTTATTTAAATTTGTTTTTTGTTATTATTAATTTTGTAGCCAATCAAATGTCTTTAAAATTTTTGCTTGCAAAAAAATGAATTTTACTTCAGGACTATTTGTTAATTAATGGACGTGTGTTTAGAAAATATAGTATAGTTAGTTTCTATTTGCATGCTCTTTCGTTGTTGGTTGGGTTTAATCATTGGCATCTATCATAATGAATAGTGCGCGAATACGGTGATATTTTAGTTGATGAAGCACTCGATGTTAAATATGTAGCGATAAACGAAAAATCAACGGTAGTCGCGGGCGCGCCAAGCTAAACGTGCATGTCTTCGCGACTCACCGCGTCACATCGCTATACGGCAAACTCGCCGAAGTCGCCAAGTAAATAAAGTTTATTGCATAAGTGCTTCTGTGTAGCACGCCGTGTTTGCTCTTCATAATAGTGCGTAGAGTAAGCATGCAGTTGCGAAGCTGCCAGGGTGTTTCGCGACCTCGCGATTGTACGTGACGTCAATCGCCAGAGAAGCTCCATAGGCAGAAACCAGAGACTTCAGCGCAGCAGTCGTGGGAAGGGTCCATACAATCAGTCATTCAAGGGATGGCGTAATTCAGCCCAATTCGGTGCGCAGCATTTCCCAGGCCTCGAGCTTAAGGAAACCTGATACAGTACATGTGTGCAGAGCTGAGCAGTAATTAATTACTTTGTAATGAAATTACTAATTAAATTTCTTTTTGTTGATTTGCTTTGGAATTGAATTACTGTTCAAAATACACTAATTGTAATTGGTAATTGCAATTTTTAATAAAAATACTTAAAAATTACTACATACAATTACTCAATTATTTTGCGCAATTAAATTACTCTAAAGTATTTAAAGTACTTTAACAGTATTTGAATTACTTACGGTAATTGAAATTACTCGGTGTAATTGAATTACTTTCTGAAAATTCAATTATTAAACTACTGAGCCCGATTGGGTATTAAATCTCCAGAACCCAAAAAATAAGAAAATGCCTTATTACGTTACATGCAAGTCCATACAAGTAAATCGCAATTGGGTATTTTTGGAACAATATTAGTATAATATATAATTATCTATGACTAGTCGCATAGTATGTAACTAATTTTGAGCAACATTTGTAATTCCAACGACATCTGCACGAGCAAAGAGGAAAATATTTGGTGCAGACGCGTATGTTTTAAATGGGATGTGCATATGTTGTGTTTTGTATAACAGTGTAGTGTACTAGTAATTATTGTGTAACGAGCGAAAAATATGTCTGCGGGAGGTACTACAGATTACAGAATTCAGTGCGGTAAAAACATCATTCATTCTTTTCTATAACAACTAGCATAATCAGACGATATTGGTTCACGGTAATGATCTATTAATTTTAATGTATATGTTTCAATTGATATACTAGTGCAGAGCTATCTAAATACAAATATACGACAACAATTTATATTGAGCGTAATTGAAACAGTATTTTATGTAGTGCAATTACAATTATTAAGTAATTGATAATTGAATTACTATTTCATTTGAGTAATTGAAATCTCTGGTAATTCAATTACGTCAGTGAAAGGTAATGGTATTTAGTAATTAATTACTCTTTAAGAGTAATTTGCCCAGTTCTGCATGTGTGCACTTTGAGCCGTAAGCATTCGCTTTAGGCTGTGATGTAAAGATTGTGCGAACGAAAAATTTTTTCTTAATAGACAAATAAATACGTACGCGAACTGCGAAGCCGGGTTTTTAATTTTGATGCATCCCATCCGGACGGCGGATTTCGATGTAGTTTAATGTTTACGTATTAAAGACCGTTATTTTGCTGTTTTTTAACGTTGTTTAAATATAAGTGTATCGCAGATGCAGTTTTGCTGCTATTGTTTGCTTTGTAAATGCGTGTAGCCACGAGATATTGCGCGTTAATGATTTATTTGTATCCTAAGCTATTGCGTTTTGGAATGACCATTTATTTTAGGGTTAATCCTAATTTCCTTTACGGGTTTGTAGGCGTTTCTAAAGGTCAATGTAACTTTGTTTATTTATGTAATCAAATTGGCTTTTCTTGTGCACATAATTTGAAGCTATTTTCAGCCTCGAGAATGCTACAAGTGCAGACCAGTTTCCTGTTTTAGCAGATATTCACCTTTCCTATTCACGAAATGAGGCAAAGTAAGAGTTTGATGCGTACTGAGCTAGCTAGGTGGACAACAAGACAACTAATTTATAAAAATGCTAAGGCGAACGAGATGTTTCATCATAATTTAACGTCCTAACAAAGAAGCAGCCAAACGACTCGATTCTTGAGCGTTGATATCATTGCGTTACAGAACACTGTAAAACGATAATTGAAGGAAGAGTAAAACCGTTGTATTTCAAAATTTTTCCACAAATTGATTGATTATTAAAATTTTATTAAATTTATTCCAATCTCGCAGAATATTATATAAGATTATAAATTAATTTAATGTTGATTTATAGTGTTTTTGTTGGCACTTCAACGTCGTAAATCCAATTAAATTATTTTGTTAATATTTTTAAACATATTAGTGTGGTGAAGTACTCAAAAAATAAATTCTACTACGACATTCAAAATATTTAAAATTTAAATTGATTTGCTGTCTAATATTTTGTTAATTTGAAAAATTAATATTGCTTTTTCCGAAATTGTTGTCATCTAAATAAATAACTGAAGAAACCCAATGTACCAAAAGAATATTTAAAAAATGTTATTTAAAAACAGGCCAAAGACCTCATTACTGGGAAGCAAACCAATAAAAACATTAATTACAAAAAACAATGCGTAGTAAGATTTTATTAAGTTATTCTAACCTGTATGTTTAACGTATAAATTATACATTTTACGTCACAGTGTTTTAGATGTATTTTAACAAACCAAAATATAAAAAATCAAGTGTTTGGTAAAAAATGAGATATATTAGAAAATAATTTTTTTATCAAAACGTTCGCTTTGTAAGAGATAAGAAGTTTTATTTTGACTCCTTAAAAATTTAAAATGTGAATGAAGCTACTACGTTACAAAACTGGAAATGCATTGTCTTATGTAACCACATGTAAAATGTACATACTTCCTTTTACATACATTTTATAGTGTTCGATACAGAGAGTTCTCGATCAACAGATTTACTTTTCAGTATATTAGTCTTAAATAACTGTATAGATAATAAAGCATACCTCCTAAACGTGGATCTTCTCCTAGCAGTGGCTTATGATCAGGTGTAAAACTCTCCGGTCCACAGATGTGACTTTTTATTCCCACTGTATCCATAATGGGTGTAAGTTCAGACGCCTTTTCCATATGCACCCCAAAGATGTTGAAGTCAAGCTCATATAAACCAAACTGGAAGTCATCAGCAACCTAGAACATTCACTCAAAATTTCCAGTTCACTCCAAAATATTCACAATATGAACCTCTTTTATTATTTCTGGATTCATTTCATTAACCTCCCACGTACAGGGTCTCTCCCTGGGTTCTATAGTAAATGGAAGAATCATGATCCCGCAAATTTGGAGTTCCTTTTGCTGCTTTAATGCTTTCCGTGATGACATATGCATGTTTAAGTGGCTGCAGAGGTATTTCTAAACCCACATTTTGAGCTATGTTTCTGCTCCAGACTCCTGAAGCATTGACAATACAACTGGTTTTAATAGTTCCATGTGGTGTCTCAACACCAGTTATTTTGCGGATGCCCGAACTTGAATCAGTTACGATGTGGTTACTGGGCAATTTTCTACTAGCTGCAAGATCAGAATTATTGTGGATGTGAAAGTTGTAAGTTTTGAGGTGCTTTACCTTTCCTCCGTTCTTAGTTGCACCTTTTACCAGGGCTGAACATAACATTGAAGGATCCAAGCATCCATCACTTGGACAATATAAGGCATGTTGAAATTTTTTGGATTTAATAGTGGATGCAATTTGACGGCTTCTGAGGATGGTATAATATAACTTTCTACTCCAAAGTAATGGCCCAAGGTATGCAACCGTTTGTATTCTTTTAATCGTTCCTGAAAGTTAATTTCATGTGTTTGTTATCGACATTTATTAGATTACTTTTTGCTTTTGCCAATCTCATTTGTGATAATTCCATGACGCACATTAGTTGTACTAAAAGTAACAAAACAAACCTCCGTCCGCGATATGAAAAGCCCTCCATTGTTTACATAACCAGGATCTTCTCCAGTTTCAGCTTCCAAGTTTTGCATAAGTTTGGTGGTTGAATCGAGAAGTTGAATTTCTACGTCGCTTGGTCTTAAACGCCACAGGAGCCCTCCAGTATGCCATGTCGTCCCACTAGTTACTTTGGCCCTTTCTAGCAATACTGCATTTACACCTCGCTTTGCTAGCTGATAGAGAGTATTACATCCTAGACTACCACCACCTAAAATTTAATTTAAAAAATTTATAACACTTTTTTATGGAGGCATTTATATATACAAGAATTTAAATTAAAACTATTTTAATTTTACAAGAATAAACTCAAGACAATACGTACCAATAACAACAACATCAGCTTCGGACGGAACATTTGTTTCAGTCGAGTATTTTTGCAAGTTATATATTAGTGGAACAAACTTATTGTTCTTGGTACAAAACGTTTTCTGAAGCAACGCGTAACATTGCTTGTGGTATTGCATTTAATAAGCAGCTGCACAGACTTGCTCTTAATCACTAAAACGGCTTGACTAACTGGATAAATTGAGTCTGATTAGAATGTCATCGTTCTATCAAAACAAATTTGACCTCGGTGTGTTTGCTCCTTGCTGTTGAGTATGTCTTAACACTGATATGGAAATGTTGCAACCTCTCATTGACACAACAAAAGAACAAGTTTGGCCAAATAAAGTTATTTTCGCTTAATGCTCACAATTACCGATGAGTTGTGAGCAGTTCTTCACACACTCGCCTTTTAATTAGTTACCGGGCAGATAACTGTCCTTCCTAAATGTTATCACAGTATTGACCTTAACATTTTCAAAAGTAATGTTACACATATTACTAAATTAAGTGCAGGACAAAGTTTAAAATGCTAAGATAGGCGTAAGGTTACTGCCTTCAAGTTTATTGACGGAGAATTTGAAGGAGAGCTGCTTTAAGAATCTATAACAGCAAAAACTTCCTGACGAATTTAGTGTGGTGCATTGCTCTCATGTGTTATTTTCGTAATAATAATAACAAATAAAAAGCACAACGAACGGTTTCAAATCTGTTTATAGAAGGGACTACAATTCATTGACAATTAGCTTATGAAAAATATAAATGAGCGCTTTCGTATAAAATGTTGACTATAAGGAAACTCCCAGGAAAACAGTATGCGACCTTAGAAAGTGTGTTAGTTCCAGTACAGGTTACACTCCTCACATAGCAATTAAAAGAAGGAAAAGTAACTGTGTATATAATATAACTAATTTAATATTATCCGCACTATTTTTAAAAAAATCAAGTAACCCTTGCTAAATTTATTTAGAAGATTAGCAATATTTAAACTTTACGAAAATTAACAAATATTAATAGTAGAGCAAATAGAACAATATATTAACTGACAAACATAATTATTTACATTTGTACACATTTTCAAAATAATAAATGATGCAATATACTCAGCAAACTGAAGAAGTAATAATTTTGAGCACCAAAAATCAAACCCATTGAAATAACAAATGTTGAATAAATGAATTAATTGCGAGTTTGTTGAAAGAATTTGCATTGCCAATTTTTTTGTGGGTATAATGTAAAAATTATATGCCAGTCAGATCAGAATAGAAATTAAGAAAAACATTAATGACCAAACATGCAATACTTCTTTTTACTTAGTATTGAAATCGTGAAAAAATCAATTTCAGAGATTTCTTCAGATCTTCACGTTTTAGAATCCATAGATGACGCAAAACAGGTTTTCTCAATTCCGTTTGTCTGTCGGTTCGTCTGATGAGGATGTAGCAGAACCAAAACGTAGCAAAAACGATTTGTTGGTGGAAGACGATATTTTTGCATGCGGATTAATGTCAACTTGGTTCGAAACCGTAAAAAATTTAAATTTGTCTTTATTTTGCTTAAGTCGATAAACGTTAGTTAAATGCAAGTAATATTTTTCACCGAACTCAGGTTTTTACCCTTGATAAAAAATGGCACCCAATTGGTACCTAATATAAGCAGGGTAAGTACCTTAAAAAGAAATTCTTTTTTCCTTTGATATGTTGAAAGTTTTTAAAGTTCCACTTGTGAGGGAAGTTCTGAGTAACGCCTTCGACATGGTTTTTAATTTGACCGCTTTTATTATGATATAATAGTATATTATGTTATTATGAGCAAAATTTATACTTTATGTGGCGTGGCTGGACGGTTTATCTGTCAAGTTTGCGAGGCAGATAAGTGCAGTCGAACCACATAAAGATAGTTTTTCTCCGAATAACATATAGTATTTTTTGTTAAAACGCTTATAACACATTATTTACAACGTTGTGAACAAAATCTGCAAGAAATTACTTTATGTCGTCAGCGGATATAAGTATTTTCAAAGGTCACAAATGTGGGCAACTTATGTGACTTGACAGACAAGGTAAATGGGTTACTTTTACTCCGGCGCGTCGGTGTAAAATTTGATTAGCTTTCAAAAATTTTTGACATTGGCCTTCTTGATTGTCGGAAACTTGTCAATTTTTCGATAATCGTAATTTCTGAAATATACAGTGCTTTCACTGCTTTCGTAAGGTAGTGGATAATTTCGTTGAAAATTCAAGGAATAAGTTTGAAAAGAATGCTGAGATCGATCCATTTTTATTTTTATTTGATCATTTTTTCAAATAAATGAATACATGCAGGGTGACCCGCTTATGAAATATGACGTCACCATTTTTATTACGGAATTTGAAACACCACTTTTTTTACTCAGGCTAAGCTGATTTTTTCGTATGGGTCACATGACCAAAAATGGTTTTTCTTAATTTCGTGGTTTGCTATTTTTTGAAGGTCATGTGGTTTACCTTGCCTTGGCCCTACGGGCCTCGGCAACTAAATCCACATCGTGATAAAAAACTAAACTTCAGTGCCTTGGTATACAAATTACTATTTTTTGAAATCGGCAGTGAAGAACGTCTAAATCGCCATTAAAATACGATAAAGCGGCAGTGAAGCAGCCTCCAGGTCTCACGCACACATTTTCAGTGCCCAGCCCAGTACACGAAACCAAAATTTCCTGACAGCAACTAGCAAATGGAACAATCCTAAATCTGCTCCTGTCTCTGTCACCTTCCGGCATGGATCCTCTCCAAGCAGCTCTCTGCACTGCAGCTGTCAGGAACGAATCCCCAGTGTTACGCCTCGTCCAACACACCAAAACTCAAAATCCTTGTCAGCAACCAGTCAACAGAATAATTCCAGATCTGATCCTGTCCCTGCTACTACTTCTTGAAAGGTCCCTCTAGCTTCACCAAACTCCTATAGGCTCTCTACTCAGCAACACTTAGATTGATGTAAACCCCTTTTTACTTATGTCACTTGTCGACTGTGTTCCTTCCAATAAAACTGTTTTATATAATTCTTCAATTAATCACCTGTAAATAACCATTCTTGTATCCATTAAGTTTATCAATATCAATTCTCTTCTGTATTTACTACATTACTTCTGTTATTTGTTATTTAATATTTCACTTCATTATATACACCACGCAGATTTAGACTACCCTTTTTAAATAAACCAAAACTTTTTACATTCAATATTTATTAAATAGATCAAAACGATTTTCTATACATGTTTTTTCTACTGGTTATTTCTAATAATTGGAACAAAACTTCTTAACTACCATATTTCTATTCTTAATGCCTCCTATATTCTAATTCTTATTTGATATCTACCTACTTTAATTATCTTTATCAGAATTTCACATTTGTCATTTACTGATACCACCGTCTCTTAAATATTCTTTTTATATTCAAACCAACTGTAAACGTTCAATACCTATCATTTCATTAATAATTTGCTTAACTCAAATTTATTCATTGAACTTTATAAACATCATCAATCTTTTTTAATAAGTTAATATGGATTGTACTGAATATCCCAACTTCTTTTATACATTTTTAATTTTATCTACGACCAACGTACTCGTATGATGTATCATAACAGTATTTATATGTGTAAAACAAATGAAATGCTATATTATCAATACCAAATACAATCTTTTTTAAAAGAATTCTAATTATATATTTACATTAAGTATTTAAATATTCTTCTAATGTCGGTGGCTCAGTATTAAAATAGTGAGCAGTTTGTCTTCCATATAAACATTTTTATTTTTATTTATTTATTTTGGTACTCAGCCAACAGCCGTTAGGCCAATTATAGGCGTCGCTGTACATTTTATGGGGACTTCCAACCCTACTAACGACTGCCATGATGTTATTATGACATCCGGGACCAACTATTTTTGTGGCAGCCGTATCACGAGGCGTCGAGAGCAGCAGCCGTGGAACTCCCATCCAAGTTCTGATCAGAAAGAGCGTTGTATGGCAGTTTGTTAAAATGGCAGCACTTTTGGACATGCCATTGACATCTTGTAGTAGCAATTTCTGATTTTTCTTAAAGTCCAAGAAAGCAAACAGACGTATTATATTTTGAAAAACCCATTCGACTGCCTGTCTCATGGAACTCACACCATTATTAAATTGAAGTTGTTGGGGAGTTAACTGCCCGTTGGCATATGGACATAACAAAACTTCTCTTACGGGATAGGCACTGTCTCCGTAAAGATAATATCTTTGGCCAGTTGGAAAAACGGTACATTGTTCTAATTGCTATACAAATTCGATTCTCTAAGTATACCTGCATCCTGCATCATGTCTTCCAGCTACCGCACCATATAAATTAGCCACAATGTCATCTGGACACATACATATTGATACTCTACACAGTGATATTTCTTGTGTCCTGAGTAATACACTTCTTTATGGTCTGCAAATAGGTCTTGCTGTTCCATCTATAATCCCCAATTATTCATTGGTGCACCTTTGTTGAATACGGCATTAGAATAATATATAAATTTATTCTGATTTAGCCACGGTAAGTTCTGTAGATCCTCTAAGAAGTGCGATTTGTTATAATTAATAATATTTATAACCGCATTTGAAATACTGGAAAAGTATGGTGCTGAGAGTCCAAATATTCTTTCTAAATCAACCAACCTATTAGGATATGCCCAATGTCTCAGATGTATACACAGTCCTTCCACGCCACTAGTAATATATCGCTTTTCCATTCGAATTTCGTTTGGTATGCCTAAGGCATTTGACAGCCTTTGCATATGCTTTTTCTCAATACGAAACTAATGTCGAAATTCTTCTGAGGCTAATCTCTCTATGTTTAGTCTGCCATAAGTAACTGATCGCAAATGTATATTACGGCGTGGATGCAGTACAATTGAGCAAAATTGCGTCTTCCAAATCGTCATCATTTAGATTTCCAAATACTTCTTCTTCTTCTTCGATCAGACGTTCATCCATTTCTGGATATAGTCCTCCCCTTTTGTTTTCCATTTATCTCGATCTCTAGCAAGTTGTCTCCATCTTTTCCCTGCCACATGCACAATATCATCGCTCCATCTTAGGGGCGGTCGTCCTACGCCTCTTTTACTCGTCCTTGGTCGCCAGTCTAGAATTTTACCTGCCCATCTTTCTCGTTCTTGTCGCACGATGTGACCGGCCCAGCTCCACTTCAACTTTGCCGCTCGTTGTCCCACGTCTGTTATCCCTGTTCTCTTCCGGATTTCAGTGTTTTTTACTTTGTCTCTCAACTTTATGCCCAACATTCTTCTTTCCATACTCCTTTGCGCCACCTTCAGCTTATTTATGTTTCTTTTTGTGAAAGTCGCCGTCTCAATCCCGTAGGTTAAGACAGGTAGTACACATGCGTCATATATTCTAGCTCTTGATCTTATGGCGAACTTTGATGACTTCAGGACATAGCTGAGCTTCCCAAAAGCTGCCCATGCTAACTTTATTCTTCTCTTGGAGTTGAGCATGAGACGCTGTGTTGAGTAGACGCGAGGCCTGTTCGCTGCTGATAGTTCCGTTTCTCACAAGTTATATCTGTAATTTTAAGTCATGGGGCCTACCACCAGAAGTGAAGTGAGTGATATTGATTCGATAGCACAAAAAGTTGTGGATAAGCTACTATCTTCGCAGAGTTTAACCGAAAAGTTTACCTCAATTATTAATGCATCGATAAAAACTGAGATAGCACATATGGTGGAGAAGTATGAAAGGCGAATATCATATTTGGAAAGCGAATTAAAAACGGTAAAAGCAAAAATAGACGATGAATTGGACGCCCATGAACAATATTCCAGAATTAATAGTTTAAGAATTTATGGCGTCCCAGAAGAACCCAAGGAAGATACTAGCCATGTGGTGCTGAATCTGTGTAAGGAAAAGC
This sequence comes from Agriotes lineatus, assembly GCA_940337035.1. Taxonomy (NCBI): domain Eukaryota; kingdom Metazoa; phylum Arthropoda; class Insecta; order Coleoptera; family Elateridae; genus Agriotes; species Agriotes lineatus. The sequence continues at coordinate 96,732 of CALNHX010000538.1, forward strand.
TCAATATTAATCTTACAGAAAATGACATTGACGTTTGTCATCGATTACATGGCAAACAGGGATCCCATTCTCCAATTATTGTGAAGTTTGTGCGACGTGAAGTGAAAAGGTGTGTGTACAACAGCAAGAAAAAGCTAAAACATACTCCCACCGTCATCCGGGAAGATCTTACAAAACGCCGAATGCTGTTACTAAAAAATATTATAGAAAAGTTGGGAAGGCAAAAAGTTTGGACCTACGATGGAAAAATTTTTGCTAAAACAGACACTGGCATAAAAAAATTCACAACTTTTGAACAATTTTCAAAAGTTTTCAAATAAGCGGTTTTTGCTATCTGTAATATGAGCGCAGCGAATATGCTCTCGCGATAAATTTCTGAGTGCGCAGCGCTGCAAATAATCAAGCAGGTTATTTTTGTATTGGAATAAAACATCTTTGTTTACATTTTTGAAGTTTATTCTCTTATTTAGTTATTTTTAATTCTAATTGAAGGATACTTATTTAATATTATATACATTTTTTGTGTTGTTGTTTCTAGTTGTTAAGGTATTGTACAAAAATTATTGTTACCTATTTTTATGATACAAGTGGCCCATATTAATGCGAGATCTATTTTAGCATCTTTAACTGAGTTAAAAACCTTTCTTAATCTTAATCCTTATGATGTTTTAGCTGTAACCGAAACATGGTTAACTGCTGAGGTGGCTGATGAACATATTGATATTCAGAAGTAATACTATAAGTACTTCGATATTATAGGGTTATATGTCGATAACTTGTTGCACAATAATAAGAGTGTCAGTTTGACAGGTTAAATAGTCCGACCGCGTCAGCGGGAGGATTATTCTGTCAAACTGACACGATTTGTTATTGTGCAGGAAGTTTGAGACGTATAACCTGTTCGAAGTACGCATTGTATTCGATTTGATTATTTTGTGAGTAAATTTTAATATTAAGAACAAATAAATATTTTATTGGCAGCTCAATTTGTTTGAATTAACTTAGCTGAAAGTCATCTCCATGAAAATAACATCAAGTTGACAAAAGTTATGTATTGCGTTGCCTAGTGAAGTTACTATAGTATAATCGATTTTGTATAATCGAAATTATACAAGATAACTTAACTAAATCCAGCCTTTTGATTGGTTGAAATCTCTACGAATAAAATAATCATGGTTATACATTAATTCGAAAAGATCGAGTTGGTAGAGGTGGGGGTGTCGCCTTATATGTCTCTAATCAACATCGTCATTCTGTCATTAGTGTGGAAGAGGACCCGAATATCGAACAATTATGGATAAGTATCGGCATTGGCAGAATCAAGTTTGTTGTGGGGGTGATCTACAGATCACCAAAATATTTGTTTCAAAATTTTTTCTCTGCATTTGAAGAAACACTTTCTTTAGTTTTACCGAAATTTGATGAATTTATTTGTTTGGGTGACTTTAATATCAATATCTTAGATATAAATAATAATAATGTTAAACAATATTTAAACGTACTTGATTCGCATGGTCTTAAGCAGATAATCTCATCACCTACGCGTATTACACCTTTTACAGAAACGCTGATAGATCATATAATCGTGCTTGATTCTGCTACTACTGAAAATATTGTTGAAAATGTTAATATCATCCCTATGCATCATATATCCGATCACTGCCTTATTCATTGTACTGTTAATGTCGAATCTAAAGTCAGAGCAGTGAGTAAATCAGTAACATTTAGAAATTATAAAAATATGGATGTAGAGCAATTTTTAACTGACCTTTCTAGTATTCCTTGGGAGATCATATATGATATTCCGCAGATTGATGATAAGGTCAGTTTCATGACTAACAACTTGATTAATCTTGTTGATCTACATGCACCCTTGCTGACGAAAAGATTAACTAAAGTTCCTGCTCCATGGTTAACGAACAACATTAAAATAATGATATCTTTACGTGACAAAGCTTATAAAAGGGCAAAAACCACTAAACTAGCTTCTCATTGGAACTACTACAAGTCACTACGTAATTTCACCAATTCTGCAATTAAAAGAGAAAAAAAAGCGTACTTACAATTTAAATTACGTGATTCTGACCTTAAATCAACCTGGCGTGAACTCAATAAATTCAATATTGGTAAAAGTAAATCATCTGTACTGCCTCCCAATCTACAAAATCTAAACGAAATTAATGATTATTTTGTGAGCTCTGTACAGTCAGTTAAAAATAATAATTTTGAAGATCTTAAAAATTACTATAATTCGAATATTCGTCGGAATGTTACTGGTTTATTAACATTTAAGACAGTAACTGAATCTAGTGTATCTAAGATTATTAATCAAATTAAGACCAAATCTATTGGATCTGATGGAATCTGTATAACTTTACTTAATATTTGTTGTCCAGTGATTTTACCCCATATTACTCATATTATTAATTTTTGTTTGATCAATGGTGTCGTTCCACAAGCTTGGAAGGAAGCGCTAGTAACTCCCATACCTAAAAAAACAGCTCCTAAACATTTATCAGACTTGCGTCCAATAAGCATTCTCCCTATTTTATCTAAAGTTCTTGAACGAGTAGTTAATATGCAGCTTTTAGATCATCTAAAATTAAACAACGTGCTTCCTTCACTTCAGTCCGGTTTTAGAGCTAACCACAGTTGCGCTACGGCTTTACTTAATGTCACAGATGACATATTTAGATCTCTAGATGACTATAATATGATTGCGTTAATTCTACTTGATTACTCGAAAGCATTCGATATGATTAATCATGAACTTTTAATAGCTATTCTTTATAATATTGGTTTAGATAATAATGCTCAATTGTTTTTTCAGAATTATCTTAGTCAACGAACGCAAAGAGTAAGAATTAATCGTGATACTTCTAACAGCCGTAATGTAATTAGTGGGGTTCCGCAAGGCTCGATTTTAGGTCCTACACTTTTTGCTATTTATACATCTAATTTTTGTCATTCAATCAGGAATTGTAAGTTCCATTTCTATGCTGACGATACCCAACTTTATTATTCGTTTGAAACATAATGATGTACATACAGCTTCAAATTTTATCAATGAAGATCTCTCAAATTTAATATCCTTATCACAAGATCATTGTTTAAAAATTAACGCCAGTAAATCCAACGTGTTTGGTATTTGGCAACCGCAAATTAAGACAAGAAGTTGCTTCAGAACTTAATATTCAGATTGACGGAGCTCAGTTGGGATGTGTCGAGTCGGCTAGAATTTGGGGATTTACATAGATACAAACTTGCGTTTTAAAGTGCATGTTACTAAACTTGTTCAAAAGGCCTATGGCAGTCTTAAAGTTCTTTATGCTAATAGAGATTTTTTAAGTAAGAATTTAAAAATACATTATGTGATTTACTGGTGCTTTCACACTTCAATTTCTGTGATTCTGTTTATGGTAACTGCCTGGATAAAACGGATATCAACAGAATACAAAGAGTTCAAAATGCATGTCTTCGTTTTATTCACGGAATCAAAAGAAAACAGTCTGTATCTTGCAAGCTTCTGGAGACGAAATGGTTAAACATGTACAACAGGCGTCGCTTGCATTCTGCATGTCTTTATTACAAAATAATCACTAAAAAAATACCACACTACCTTTATGAGCGTTTACAATTCCGTACAGATGTCCATAATCTAAATCTTAGATACAAGGGTTTACTTACTCCTCCTGTTCATAAATCTGCTTTATTCGAGAGGTCTTTTTCATACAATGTGGCGAGGGAATGGAACAGTGGACTCTGTAATATTGGGGCGACATCCCTCAACTCTTTGAAAATTAAACTCAAACGAATGTTACAACTGAAACAATCATAGGATTGAATGATATCACCACCATGTTAAATAGATTTCGTTTTCTTTTCTTTTTTTATTTATTTACTATCTATATTAGCACTAGTGTCCGTTAATCAACATTTTACTTTTTATTTGAAACTCACATGTAGGCAGGCAAGGAAGAACAAAAAGCTTTACTAAGCATTTTTTGATTGTCTGCCTTTTAGCCGTTACCTTCACTGCTGCAATTATATATATTTTAAATTATCATATCAGTATGTATGTATGTTTTCTTTATCTGATGTATAATAAGGTGTACCTTAACGGCTAATAAACTTTATTATTATTATTATTATTATTATATATCTCCCCTTCCTGGTTCTCTTTTCCCATAAGTATTGTGTGACCGAGATATATATACGAGGTTGTCTTTTCTAAAATTTCCCCGTCTAGCTCAATTTCTCTGTCTGAAGGAACGTTAGACATGATCTTTGTTTTGAGAGTATTCATTTTCAAACCAATCTTCTTTGATTCCTTGTTTAGCTGTTTTATCGTGTCCTCTAACTCTTCCATGCTTTCAGCAAATAACACTATATCGTCCGCGTATCTGAGGTTGGTGAAATTTTCTCCATCAATACTGATTCCCTTGTCTCGCCAATTCATTTCTTTGAAAACGTTTTCTAAGCCCAGAGTGAATAATTTTGGGGATAAAACGTCCCCTTGTCTCACACCCCTTTCAATTTTAATTTTATTTGTTTTATTATCCATTTTCACTTGAAGGGTTGCCTTCTGATAAATGCTCTGAATTAATTTTGAGTAACGAGAATCAATACGACAGTCGTCTAAGGCATCTAGTATTGGTTTATGCTCTATAGTGTCGAATGCTTTTTCATAATCGATAAAGGCTAGCACTAGTGGCAGCTTGTATTCGTGGCATTTTTCTATTATTAATTTGATAGTTTGGAGATGGTCATTGGTGCCATACCCTTTCCTGAAGCCAGCCTGTTCGATTGGTTGATAGCTGTCGAGTTTATTTGTCAATCTATTTGTAATTATCCGACTGAGTAATTTATATGTATGTGAGAGGATGCTAATGGGCCTGTAATTTTTCAGCTCCTGTTTGTCTCCTTTTTTAGGTATTAGGATAACCTCCGCGTTGCTCCAGTCGTCGGGAATGTCACTTTTAGATAAACAGGTATTTAATAAGTTACTAATTTTACTCAGTAGCTGGTCTCCACCGTTTTTTAGATATTCGCTTATTATTCGATCGTCTCCTGGAGACTTCCGCGTCTTCATTTGTTTCAAAGCATATTTTACTTCTTGTATGGTTATATCCGGGATGTCCTCCGAACCTACATTCATAATTTCTCTTTTCCTTGGGTCTGTGCTTTTCCTTGGTGGTGCATTTGTTTTGTACAGTTCTGTGTAAAAATTTTCAATTACATTTAAAATCTCTAGCTTATCTGTGGTTATTTCTCCGTCTGGTTTTTTTATTTTTATTATTTTCCTTTTTCCTATTTCCATGTTCCTTCGTAAGACCTTCATGTTACCATGTTCTTCAATTATTTTATTTACCTGTTTTTCTCGATACTCTTGATTGTCTTTCCTTACAGCTTTCTTAATTTGCTTTTCCAGTTCTGAGTATTCTGGAGTATCCCATTTTTGTTCCGATCTCAATTTGCTTCTTTTCGTCATTAGTTTTTTAGTGCTATCGCTTAGTCTACCTTCTTTCATTTTCTTTGGTATTTCAATTTTTGCTATGGCTGCATGGATGGCTTGGTTGATCTGTTTGTTCATCTCTTCTACTGTATTTGTTTCTTCTTTTATTTTACTTAGTTCCTTGTTTAGTTCAGTTTGATATTTTTCACTTTCTGATTTCAGTATATTTAAGTCTATGACTTTATATTTTCTGCTGTTTACTAACTTTAATCTTTCTATTTGGGTATTTATGCTGACTTTTGCCCTAACTAAACGGTGGTCACTTCCCACTGAAATCATATTCAGTACGGATACATCATGTACTATATATTTTTGGTTACTGATTATCAAGTCAATTTCATTTTTATATCGGCCATCCGGGCTCTTCCAGGTCCATTTATTTTGTATCTTCTTTTCAAAGAAGCTATTCATTACAAACAGATGGTTCTGTAACAAGAAATCTATTAGCTTTTCTCCCCTTGGATTTCTTTTGCCTATTCCGAAATCTCCCATACATATCTCTTCATCTTCTTTCTTTCTTCCAAGCTTAGCGTTCCAGTCTCCTATTAGTATCGTGAAATGTGTTTTGTTTTGTTCCAAGGCCATATTCAAATCATCATAAAATTCTTCGATATCCTCTTCATTGGCTGTACTCGTCGGCGCGTATGCTTGTACTATTTTCATCTTGTATCTGTCATTTAAGTGCAGTATTATGTATACTACTCTATTTGATATGCTATGGATGTTTATTATATAATCCTTTATGTTCTTATTTATAAGGAAGCCTATGCCGCCCACAGATGTCTGGGCGTTACCTTTATAGTAAAATACATGTCCACTTTTGAGTTCCAGACAGTCTTCACCTCTTCTCCTAATTTCAGAGATACCTAGTACATGCCATTTTATTTTTTCTATTTCTTCTTCTAATTCAATAAGTCGTTCTTCTGACGCCAGTGACTGTACGTTATATGTGGCTATATATAGCTGGAGGCGTTTTTTATAGTTCCAGTTGTTTGTCTTCTTTTTTATCTGTTTAGTTATCGATCTGTTGCCCTCCCCAGAATCCATAGGGCTGACTGATACTTCGTCAGTGTGAGATTGTGGCATGCACCTACTCACCTGGGGTAATATATTATTACATATCGACATTTCATAGTTTAACGTTAAAAAGGGGGGATTTTGGCTTCAAAAAAAAAACAAAAACAAATACAGCTGCTTGTAATAAATCTTCCATTCTCTAAAAAATTGTTTCGCACGTCATTTAGAACGTCTTGCAAAACCTCAAACTTTCAAAAATACGTCAACTACATTTTCACATACTATAACGTTCACGTTTACGTATAACGTACCCGTTAAAACGGTTTGCAAAAACTCCCTATTATTTAACACATTTTTTGCTCTTATGTGTTCTTGACGTTGGAATGCTAAGACTGTCGGTATCTTGTTAAAAAAATTAGCTTTTATATTAAGTGAGTGCAGTGATTTATGTAAGTGGTCTTCTACTCTCTTAATTATCGTCTGACCATCAGTAAAAAGTATTGTATTTACATTTGGTCCATTAATATGGAAGTGTATTTGCAGTTTTTTTTTATATAGGTAGTGGTATGACATGGTCAATATATAGGTAGATTAAATAAAGTGGGTGACACTGAGACCTTCATCTGACACCTTGGTTGATTTCAATTTGTGTATGGTTTTGCAATGATGCTTTGTAGTCTATAATGATTGTTGTGTCAATATAAATATAAATTAGATGTGTGTATTCTTTTCCTTCTTTTAAAATCCCTTGTTGATTTCTATGAACTTTGTCGAAAGCTTTTGGGTAATCTAGAAATGCTATATACTATTATACGTGGGTAGGTTATATTCTCTACGTTTTTCTGTTAGTTGAAGAACTAACACTCTATTTTGTACGGTTTCTGTAGAATTTGTATTTTTTAAATATTTTTGACAAATGCTTAAAGGTTAAAAATACATTTTTTGGCTAATTATAAGATCACTGTAAAAGGAAGTTGTGTGCGTGTTTCACACCAGATTTTTTTAATGAATAGCATTTCTTCATAATCCCAGTGTCATAAAATACAACGAGTTACCTTTAGGATTATAATTCATAATATTCATCAAAAAATCATCGATAATAAGCGTAAGTACTACTTATTATATTACCCCTAACTATTAAGCCACATGTATATTTCTTATTATTATAATTGCTGTGATATAATTGTGCTAACAACGAAAAACAGTGTGACAGAAAAATAATAACAAGAAAAATATAAATTTCGAAACCAAGAGACAAGAGATTTTATTGAAGATAAGCTTACCTATAAGTACATAAAAGAAGGAAACACTAATCATTCAGTCGGGATCTCATTAAGTTTATTTAAAGGTAAGATTGGTGTAGATTTCGTTACCACTCAGGAAGCGTTTTCGAACCTACATTTATAGAAACTTATTGACATAAAAATATTCGCATAGCATCCGAATAAACGTGGTCTTATTACGAGACACTATATATACATACCATATGTATATCGGGGAAATCTGACAGCGTACATGCTATGTTGATTATGCCATGAGATAAAAAAAATGATTCTGAGCAGGCCTTGATATGTGTTATACGTTTGGCAGTACTGAAGTGTATTGTCAGTCTATGTCAAATTCGAGATTAAAAGGTTAGGTTTTGTTTGTTGTTTGATACAGACTGACGTAAAACTTAACCTGCCAATCTCAAATTTGACATAGAGTGACAATACAATTCAGTACTGCCAAACGTATAACACATATCAAGGCCTGCTCAGAATCTTTTTTTTTATCTCATGGTACTACACTGCTAGCAAGAATACGATAAAAATTGTGGAAAAGTGTGAGAAAAATTATTCAACAAGCAGAAACATAAGACTAGCATAAATAGACACAATATAAAAGGTTTATGAGGTAATGGCAAAAATATAAATAGCATTTAATTATAAGTTAAGAAGTAACACCACTGAGGTATAGCTATAGCTGACAATATTGTGTTTTTTAACCTAGACCTATCCTATCATCAGTCTCATTTTATATTATTTTTGTTTGAGTACAATGCTTAATGCAAATGCATATTAAAACTTCTTTAATAAAGACAAGGGCAGCATTACGGGGGCAAGAAAATTTCTTCTCTACGGTTAAGATCAACTAAAGTCAAGAAATATTATTAAGGAAGATTGCCCCGTGAATTGTTAACTTTTTTCTTATATATATTTTTTTAATTCATCAGCACTAAAAAAATGGGATGGCTTAAAAGAAGGTTTGGCTTGAAAAGGGGCTCAAGAACTACAGTTTCTAAATTTTCTTTGGCAATTGCAAATATGCATAGGTACATATTTATCAATAATAACGAGACAAGTCTATCATGCAATACTAGTTAAATTTCACGTGAACACGATAAATCAAAACATAGAATTAAACCATACTTATATTTAGCATGTCCAAATGTATGTTTTTTAAACCCAATTAATACTATGATAAATAATATTTAACATTTATTTTTTAACATTTATTTTTGAGTATCTCACCGCACTAAAAAATAAAAATATTATGTGAATGCTTAGAGAAAAAAAGTATATTCAATGCAACAATTTAATGTATTAATACTTTGTTGAGTTGATAACGGGAATAGATTTATTCTTGAAACGTTCGTATATTAACCGTATATTAAAGTTACACATATTTTTTTATTTTAAAAGTATCTAAAGGTTTTTAATTTATTATGCTTTCGAATTCGTTATTGTGCTACAATTGCAAGTATTTCAAAATAAATGTTAATTCTTAATTTGAGTTGTTATCTAGGTGATAAGCAATTTGGTAATTTGAAATGTTAAACTGCAGCGAAAAATGTAAAAAAATTCATATTATTATTATTATTAACTTTTTAATGTAATTTCTTCCAAGGATTAAAGCATCTACAATTACTTTTGAAATTTCATCTTATACGAGGAAACCATGAAACATTTGAATAACATTTCAATTAACATGGCCATTAATTGAGGTAATGTAAATTTAAATGTTTGATTTGCTGTGTTAACTATTATCAAAATGCGTTGAATGATATCTTTATCTTCTTTTGTAATAACTAATAAAACTAATTGGATTTAGTTCAACATTTGCTAAGATCCTCAGAAGCTGTACAAAAACACGTCAATATTTAACCTTCGCTGAGAATATTATATAAATGTCATTGCCTTATCTTAAAATACTATGCGGCTGCTATCACATTCCTCTTATTATATCGCCGCCTGAGATCACAGTTTAAAGTTTTCATGTAATTAATTAAGTTTTACTATTCCATTCATAGTTAATATCGAGCAAAAAAATATATATTACTGTAACAGGAAATTATATTAATTCGTGACAGTAATAACGTATGGATTTTGATAAAATAGATTCTCTTAGATGAAGTGCGTAAGTTCTATTATTAAAGTTACCAATAATGCTCCACATGCCTACAGCTTATCTATAATAAATAAAAGCAAATATAAAATTGATAAGAATTCCAATAATTCTGTCTAACTTCGTTTGCTTGTTGATCTATTAAAATTAAGAGTAAATTGTTATTAGCTTTCAATATTAAAATTTTTAATATAAACATGCGCCATTTCCTTTGCTGCTATTTTTAAAATGTATTTGTTTGATAACCATTAAATAACTAGCTATCATACAAATAGTTTAGGTAAATAAAGCAATATGGTCTCTATATATACATTTTGAATGTTATGTAACAGCATTATAATTTATAAAATAATTTATTCAAACATAAAAGGCCATGGTATACAGTGTGTCTGATGCAATACGCAACATAGAGAAACGTTAATGCTAATTTTGCCTGTGCTCTGCAGTATGCATTTTTCGGATCTGTCTCTTTACGTTCATAAAACGGATATGGATATATTATAAAATTCATGAACCATTTTCGCTTACAGTGCAACTTAATTTCTATTTATAATAAAAAATTAACAGCTTCCTGCATGTTCAAACTTCATGAGGTTATAGAGGAAGTGGAAATATAAACTTTTTGCATATAAAATTTTTCTTTTAGATCCCTCCTCGCTGAGTTACACCCTCTTAAATAGGGGAGTTACAATTAGGTTTTTGGCATTTTACTAAAAACTGGAAATATTATATTATTCAATGAGTGAGAAGGTTGGACATTATTCACGAGGTTAAAATTTGGGCCACGAGTCTAAGACGAGTGGCATAATTCATCCAAGTGAACAATGGCCTTTGTCATAAATACTATAATTTTTCTACTAATATTAAATATTTTGTTACTGGTAGTAAGGTTTGACGTTTGGTCGATCAGAGCATCCTGGTTTATGTCTCACCTTTATGATGTATTGAAGAATAATGAAAACTCGGTTGCTTAACAACAGTTAAGTAATAAAAATTATAGCATTGCTTGAATAATTTATAACTTTCTCAATTAAAAACGCATCAATAATGTACACTTGTGCTCATAAAAATGGAATACACTTACTGTTGGACTGATTTTTGTAATACCGGTTGATTTGAAACATCGATAAAGTGAAATTGTTTGTTGTATTAATTACAAGAAAATAGTTAAATAAAAATATCATATAAACAATTTATTTAATAATGCGAATAATAGAGTTTTCAAATCAGTCCAACAGTAAGTGTAGTCCATTTTTATGAGCACAAGTGTACATATTATTTAATATGAGTAGAAAAAAAGCATATGCATAGTTACGAATCCAATGACGAACGTATAATAAAATTACGATTATTAACATTAAGGGGATGTATGACAATATTCGGGGTCTATACGGCGGAAGACGGCGAATATAAGATTCAATAACAAACACAAAAAATGCAAGAACAATAAACCAGAGCTGTACTATTCCAAAAAGAAATTGTAAAGCTATTTAAAATCAGGCCAGCATTGAGAACAGTAAGTCACTTCGTAATTTAATTCATAAAGTGACTGATTCTCATTCAGTGACACTTCGATAACAACCTTCAAATTTGACATATGCATTGGAAATTTTGGAAGACGTATACGATTTTCTAAGCTAGTATACGGTTTTAAAAACTGAAGTTAAATAACTATTACCTACTTAAATCATGCAAAATGCCTCAACAAAACAGTTACATGTACAATTTGTAGGTGAACTGGCATAACTTGGAAGCTGCTTGACATTAGAAAATTATTTTTTCGACGACTGACATCGAAAGTAGATTTTTCTCACTGTCATTTGACAACAGAAAGTTGACATTTGCCGCTGAGCGTGCGTTTTCATCTTTTTGCCGCTCGCCGAGCGTTTTGGTTTTCCGCGTGAACAAAATAGGTAGCCACGTCCGAATGTTTCCTTGACAACGCCCGTCATTTGTGGAAATAATCGCGTCACATGTCATATAGACTGCGCGAGTAATGTTAACTTGATTGTCAATTAATTTTTGAAAATAAAACAAAATTTGATATTTTCCTTTAATAATATGCTCAGTCGTCGAAAAAATAGTATGTATATTTCGAGCTAAAAGTGCGCTTGCCGCTTTTGCATGATTGCTGGTTTCGACTTCGTCTCAACCAGCAATATTCATGCGCAAGCGGCAAGAATGCACTTTCAGCTCTTAACATACAATATACTATATTTTTAAAAGTCATAAAAGTGACAACTTATGTGACAACAGACAAGGTAAATGCGTTACTTTTATGCCGGCAGAGTAAACTACTTCAAAACTTGATTAGATTTCGAATATTTTTGACATTGGCCTTCTTGATTGTCGGGAATTGACGTAAACGTCAATTCTCGATAATCGTAATTTTTGAAATACATATTTATTTATCTTAGTTCGGGCGTATGAAAATAAAATAGCATATGTAAAAGCAACTTTCTGTGCCAAGAGCAGACGCGTTTGACTGACGAGCATTAGCGAGTCAGACAAATCCGGGCGAGTATCACTTTTACTCATAATCACATAATATACTATAATCTCCTCCAGTGGGATAAGTAACGCATTACGTCACTCATTTGACACTATTTCAGTTAGGTAATGAAGCTCATTACACCATTCAGTTATGTAATGGTTTCATTAAGCAACTGAGTTGTGTAATGACTTCATTACGTAACTGAAATAGTGTCAAATGAACGACGTAATGACATTTGCATACTAAAATATTTTTGAAAATGACAGATCTGACATTTCTCTTAATGCACTTTTCTCAATTTTAGGCAGTCGTAGATAAAATTTTGTACAATACATGTGTGATAATGCATCATTAATATACTTGTGTGCTTACATAACTCGTGCTACGCACTCGTTTGTAATTTACACACACGTATATTAATAATGCTGTTATCCCACTTGTATAGTAAATAACTATTATTGATTATATGAAACCAACTTAGACATAACTTACACTTTCCATGATGTACTTAATTTTACATATCTTTCCAATCTTTAGTTGGAATGCTATACCAAAAATTACTACATCATCGTAGCAGAAGAGTTAAATGCAAGAGTGGGCCTGTCAATCAGGTAACTAGAACCTTTGGCTAAGAAACACTAAACATAAATAGGATACAGCTAATAGATTTTACATCATATAATAATTTAACTTAACCAATACCTTTTGTCGACACAAGAAGATCAAGAGGTACTAAATTGACTATTGACTACGTAATAATTAACCAAAAATGTTCAATATTGGTTCAACTTCAGACCACTAACTCCTTAATGACGTTAATAACTATAATAACGGTCTTACAAGGCAATATACAGATTGGTGTTGGATAATGTGAACATAGGCCGTCAAATGAGCTAGAATACAGTTTATTCGCTTTATATGCATTAGACAGAAATATACTTATATGCGACTTAAAATCTAGTATCTTAGAATTCAGTTTTTTTTCTAAAACTATAACACCTTGATTATGCTGAAACTAGTTAATCGCATTTGGGCTATTTCTGTCCAATGCAGACAAATTCCACAAACTGTATTCTAGCTCATTTGATTTTATATGATGACATTATCCACCACCAATTTGTATACGGATGAGGCCAAAATTATACAGTTTGGTGGTGGGTAGTGTGATCACAGGCAATCAAATGATCTATAATACAGTTTATGGTCTTTGTATGCGTTAGATAGAAATAGACTAATATACGTTTGACATCTACTATCCGCAGAATCCAAGTGTTTTGTTTTTAGAAAACACTGAAGTCTAGGATACTAGATTGTAAGTCATATATGTATATTTCTGTCTAACGCATATAAAGCCCATAAACTATATTCTAGCTCATTTGACTGTATATGCCAAAATTATAAAATATGACCAAAAATATGTTTCATCTAGTATGGCTATGGAATACTTCTTAATGTATGAATGCAACTACGTTTACACTTAAATGTCAAACTTGACATTTGATTTTAAATTAGTTATAGTTGCATTCATAAATTAGGAACTATTCCATAACCATACCTAGTAGATGCAAATAATTTTTGATCATACCATATATAACAGCAATGAGATAACATGAACAAGAAAATAGAATACATTGCTTGAGTGAGAAAGAGATAAACATAGAAGCATTGATTAATTACACTTGTGTGTGTAATTAATCAATGATAGAAGCAAACATATATGTATTATACATATATTGCTAGTAGGGCCTCGGAACGCCCGAAAACATTACGGCGCCGACATAGTCTCACTTAGAGTATAACGCGTCTCGTGCGCATGCGTGAGAATTCGAACTCCGCCTTTAGAAGCGAATTTTAAACTTGACCACTTCCCCATTGGGAGGACGACGCCGCCGCGCTTGTGCACAGGTCACCATTATACATTGAAGAGTTGGTTGTCTGTCTCACTTCCTTCGTGAGTTTCCCACTCATAGTCGCTAGCAATATAGTAAGTATTACATATGTGGAAGCAAATATTCGAGTAGGCCTAACGCTCATTTTAATTATGCCATGTCAACTAAACATGTTTAGTAAAATACTTTTTGTACGTTATCTTTTTCTTACTCAAGCTTTCTATGTTGTTGCTCCTGTTATATTATTGCTGTCATATGGCCCCATCGGTAAAACAGCAATGAGAACATGAACAACAAAATTAAATGCTTGAGTAAGAATGAGATGGTCATACGAAAAAATTATCTTAGTGGACATGTTAGTTGACATATGTCATAATAATTAAAATGCGCATCAAGCCTACTCGAATATTTGCTGCTATCTTTATCTCTTTCTTACTCAAGTAATTCATTCTATTTGTTCTTCATATTATTTCATTGCTGTTATATATAATTGTGGCCCTATCGGTATATGCAGCTCAGATCTTTATGTACGCACTGGAGCCACTCTTTTCTCGGCCTTCCTTTTCTATTCTTCTACTAGAATCTTTTTCGAAATTCGTTGATATTGCAGCTTGTAAATGTGCCCCAGTCATTCAAACGGGTCTGCTTAATTGTATTAACAATACTTGCTTCTCTAAATTTTTCATACAGCTCATTATTATGTTTCTTCCTCTAAATCTTACCAATTTTGATCCCCGAAGATTTTTCTTAATATCTTCCTCTTCCATCTGGCCAGCCTACACATATTTTCATTCCACAGCACCCACGTTTCTCACCCGAAAATCACTGTCGGTTTCACAATTGTTTGATTTACTTTGAGTTTTGCACCTCTTGACACATTTGTATCCCTCAATACTCTGCTCAAAGACCGTGCACTTTTTGTCCCCCCCCCCGTAATTATTCTTTCAATATTACCTCCCCTCTCCCTACTACCCTTTATTTCAGCACCTCAGTATACAAATGTGTTAACTCTTTAGAAACTAAAAAGATTATTTCCATAATCATCTTATATGATTAAACAATTTTCACTCAGCTCCGGGTTAAATCCTGAGACGATATATTTTGATTTTTGTTCGTTTACTTGTAGGTCATGTTTAACAGCCTCCGTTACTAATCTTCTAAGCAAAATGTTTAATTATTCTTTTGTTCTTGCAAGAAAGCGATGTCTTCGGCATAAGCCACACACTGGTATGGTTCCTTTAGGATGCTCTTACTACCTTTTGGGCCGGCTGCAGAAAGCAATGTTAAGTCTGGTGTTAGCTAACGCGACGTCAAAGTGAACAAAAACGAATCAAATCTCAAATGCTTATGGTAACTAATACATTAGTAAACAAAATTTGATGCGATTTTGTTCACTTTGACGCGACGTTAGCTAACACCAGACTTAACACTGCTTTCTGCAACCGGCCCATATTTGTCTTCTAATTCCGTATTATCATCTCTAATCTAAAATTGAAAAGGGTTGACTTCATCGGGTCATTCTGCCTTAACCCTAGTTTGTATTTTCATCCTAGTCGTTGTCTCTCATAAGCTAATTGTCACCAGCTCAACTATCTCTGCAGGAAACTTGAGCTCTTTTATTGTTTCATAGAGTATCTGTCTATCTACCGGATCATATGCTTGCAGAAAATCAATAAAGAGCATGTAGATACTTAGGTTCAAATCACCAATTACAATTTGCACATCATAGCTTGGGGTTTATTCATATTGTGATGCTTTCTCTGTTTTTTCTGTGCAGCATGCAGTAATTTTTCTATAGTTACTATGCTTAACCGTAGATAACTCATCTTCTCGTTTATGGCCTTAAATTCTAGAATTGCATTTCTTAAAACTCTCGTAACAATGAAGCCTGTTCCTAACTTGTTTTGTGTTTCACTACTACTAAAAAGGTGTATTCTTCAAAATTCATAATCTAGGCCCCCTTTACATTTGTACCATTAAGTCGACTCTATATTTATTTAGTTCATTAATTGTGTGTCTTCGGATTCCTTCCTTATTAATCCTCCCTAAGTTCTACGTTGCCAACACTATCATATTTTTTTAATATTCTGCTTTCTTTGCTGTATTTTCGCTCCTCGTATTCATCGTTTTCCTCATTTGCCATTTTGCTTTACTTTTCGCACATTCCTGTTTCCACGCGTATAGTTGGAAAATCCGTCCCGCCTTGTTTTTTTCTCCTGTTAGTTTTATGAGAGGTTCCAACCACAGACCTCTCTCATTTCTGACCCATTTGCACACACTGTTATGAATAATTCTCACCTTCTGGTATCCTATCTTTAGTTTAGTACCAGATTTTTATCCTTGGTCGCTTCTAAATTTTTGTTGTGAATCTACCACTCTGTTACTGTTAAGTCATTTTATGTATTTATTGTAGTACCTTTCAATTTATTTTTGTTTTTCATTTTTTCCAATTCTTGATTCCAGTTATCTAATTTTACTACTATATCTTTATTTCTACGAATATCAGGAGAAAAGGAAAGAAAAATATGGAGAAAAAAATAAGCGAAAAAGTAATATTATTATTTGGGAGATCTAAGATAACCAAAACAATTAAAGCTCAAAAGGTGACATGGCTTGAATGGTGCAATAAGGTCGAAAATAAGTGGAAGGCCGAGATGGAAGCAGGTGGTGAGAGCAGAAGAAAACCTATAGAAGCTAGGAGCAAAGTACAGCAGTGTAGTACTGTAGTGGTTAGCAGGTCTACTTAGTATTCGGGAGATCGTGGATTCACCGTGGCCGTCTACTCTCATTTAGCTTTTTAGGTGGTTTGCCTGAGTAAACAGAACACCTTTTCTAAGGCGAATGCCGGGGCAGTACTTCTTCGCCTTTTCTGGCCTCTCTTCCATTCTCCACCCTTCCTTTCACGTACCCATCGTGAAGTTTGCGTTATTGGCTGAAGAGGGACGCAAGATCTCTATAGTAGCCCCCAGTTGGGGGAATTGAGATTACCTTGAAGATTTATTTACTGCAAAAGGTGGAAGAAAGTAGTAAAACAAACTTTGAGCTTACACATCTTGTTGTTCCACCTATCTTCTTCTAAATTTCAGAAAATACTGCATAAGTCTATATACACTTTTTGTGTTGTACTGTAGTTTTAATCTAAATTAAGCTATACTTAGGAAATAAAAAGATAATGCAAACGGTAATTAGCAGCATTTATTTGTTTCGATATGCTTATTTTGAATGTATACAAATAATTCACGTACGGTTTAACTAATAAGCAATTTCCAAAATTTAAAGCAACGAAAAACTCTGGTAGTTCAAATATATTATTTTAAATTTACGAGTTATCATAATTAAGTATGAAATTGTTTCGCTTTTTTGCATGGAAGCAGTTGAAACGCCCACTGAATAATCAGATCGAAAAGAAACAAGTTATAGTCCACTGTTTGTATCTTAATGGCGTTTTGCCACAAGTTTAGGAAATCGTATGGTGAATGCTTTCCACTTTTATTCATCTGCATTTTTTTATTATTAAAGATCAATTCATCGTAACCGAACTTGATATTCTGGAACTCAGCAATCAGTTCATTTAACTACTGAACTGCTCAGATCAGCAACATTCTGATTTTAAGCCAATTATTCCAATTATCTATTAGTTGGATAATTTTTTGAAGAGATTCTTCTGATCACTTGATGAACAGTATAGTTAATGTAATGCTAACCATCTTGATCACGGCCTGCTGAATCGTGAGACAATCGTCACCGCCTGTCTCACAGTTATTTAGCAGGCCGTGCTCTTGATGTTACAGAGCGACTGTCAATGGCAACGTGACGAAACAACTACTAACAAAAACGACAATCAGAATGACATTACTTTTTGTCATTCATTTGCGCGTACGCCCTTCATTTGAAAATTTCTGTGCTGAAATTGAAGAGTAATTTCTAAATTGTAATTAACAGAAAAAACGAAATGCATCACTCTGGAGCAGACGACGGTCCAGATGAATCCGCCAATAATAGCGTAATATTTCCAAATATGTAGAAACTCGTGATAAACACTATTTTTTATTGTAGGCGAGGGGAGGAAGAAGTGGCTACTCCAGTCGATCACCTGGTATGCGCATTCTAACTCGAGTTTCATCTACATCGGTACGCCGCTCACCCGGAGCAGGAAGTTGCCCAATGGATTGCTCTGGTGGTAGCTCAGGTCACACCAGCCATTTTATGGTAAGGCTCCATTGGTTGTCAACTTAATTATTTAAGTGTCGTTGTAGCACGCGACTCCTCAACGCTCCCTTGATTATTATGGAATGAGAGTGCCACATATGCCTCCCCAATCAACACCTATGCACTCTTACAATTTACCTTCCCAGCATGAAACGTTTGGTTCACAAATTGACTATAATCTAAGTTGGATGCCGAAGGATGCTCACCTAAGCGATCCAGTAGATCCTAGCATTCTAATGGCAGCACGAGCACGAGTACATTTTGGCTTGTTAAATTGTTGAATTAATTATATTATATCATATATTTTTAGAGGGGTTTATCAGCAAAGTACCCTAAAGATCCAAATGCAGGGGTGCTGAATTCAAATACTTTTACTGAAAATTATTCTGATCCAGATGATTCAAGGTTTCTCTTAAATCAAACTAAAATGACTGATGGGCAATCTTCATCAGCAAAACGATCTCCAAAGCGTGAATCATTAATGGAATGGTAAGCAACATTTTTTCACATGCGTCCTTTAGATAATATATTAAAGAGACCACTACAGCTATGGTTTGTCTGCAGTAGAATTCACATAGCGTGTTACTGATTACGGTGTCAGCTTCTGTAAAAGTTGGTTTAATGCTCTAGTTATTTATGTCTTCTTCACAAATAATGAACCGAACGATTTTCTGAATTACAAGTCTTTAGCACATCTTTATAATATCTACGCAAAATACGTGTGTTTCAATAACGTCATCTTCAGTAAAATGATTCATCATATAGGTATTAAGATGTTGTAAGGGGTTGTAACTCAGACAAACAATATAAGATAATGCAATTTTATACATATAAAATCATGATAGCAGCAGAGGAGAGTGAGATAGAACGAGTGAGACACAGTATTTGTTTCCATTTGCAGCTGATAATGGTTTCAATCGAGACGTGAACTTACAGAGGTCAATGAAAAAGATGACGATTTCATAATCATAATGCCATTATGTTAACATAAATAGGGGAGACTGGGGCACACAAAGCAAAGTGTTTATTAAATGAAAATAGAAGAAGGCGTATACAGATTTTATGACTATTTAAAAGTGGCCAGTGAACCCGAAGGCGCTTACCCAACTGCGCCACGCGGCTTCTTTCATTTCTGTAAATTTTTTTAAAAACTATATCTTCGAGTGCACACCCTATCATTTTAGAAGCGTTTTTTGAGAGGCCAGATTTCCGACTGCTACCAATTCATAATAATAGCTATTTTATCAATTATAGTAATTAAGGTATCAAGGGCATTATGAGTAAAATAAGCGCCCAAGATTGTTAGTGTACAAACCGAGGGCTTTGGCCCAAGGTGTGTATAACAATCGTGGACGCTTAGCATATAATGCCTATGATGCCTTCAACGTTTTATGTCCTACCAGTTCTAACATATCAAAGTGATTTTGAATTACAATTTTGTAGTTATGTCACTTGTAATTTTTTAAACAAAAGTTGGGACGTTATTTTGTATATAACATAACTTAGAATATAGTAATTATTATTAACTATCTGTGACCTACCCGGCGTTGCCCGTGCACAATATTACGTGAACATATGCGTGTATGTTTTGAAAACCACGATTTTTGCAAAATCTCGTGTCGATTAAGAAAAACCCATTCAGAAACGAAAACATACGAAATCCCATACAAAAATCCCAAATCATCTCTTTGATTTTCCGACTTTTCCGGTAGATTCTTTCAAAATTTCTTTTTTAGGATACTGCATTGGTAACTAGCGTTTACATAGTTACAAACGAGTCCGGTAGATAAAATTTACCGGCCTATACTAGTAGTAGAACTACCGGCCGGTAAATTTTATCTACCGGACTCGTATCCTAAAAAATCTTATACGATACACGACCGGTAGCATTTTTATGGCCTTGCCAAACATACAGGTCTCGCCCTACGGCCTCAACCTGTAAAGTATTGGCGCGGCCATAAAAATGTTGCTACCGGTCTAATAACGTAAATAGCTATTATACAAACCTTGTCCTGACAATTACGAACACAACCAAACAAATGAGCCAATTCGGTCTAGCCCTTCTCAAGCGATGATGTACCACACATGCGGCAATTTTTCTTTCCAGCCCGGAATCATCCACTCCTGGATATAGGTCTTTTCCAAATCTTTCCACATTTCTCTGTTATAGGCTGTTTATATCCAGTTCTTCCGTGATATTTTTTGGATATCGTCTCTCTATCTCTTCTGGGGTCTCCCAACACTTCTCTTTGTCTCTCTTAGTCGCCAGGCTACCAGCTTGTTGATCCATTTGCTCTTTTCATGTCGTGCTATATGGCCAGCTCATCGCCACTTCAACTGTGCTGTTCTTCTTCTGATCTCTTCATTTGTCACTCGATTTAACAAAGTAATTCCGAGCATGATCATTTCCATTGCCCGCTGCGGCAATTGATTTTTATTTATATATATTAATACACTCGTATGACATAATAGATATTAACGATACAAGTTTGGTTATGAGCATCTTAACGAAAAGAGTTTCGTTAAGTGCCATAAGCAAACGTGTATTGTTCAATATTTTATCTTTATCAATAAATTCTGGTTCAATGTATTTTTATATATAAAAAAGGTGCGATAATTAAATTCTTAACGATACTAAAATTAATTTGGTTAAGAGTCTATAACACCACCGATGAAGATAAAGTCAATAACAAACCTTTAATAAATAGTGAAATTTGCTCAACATGTTTTTTAAAGAAAAACTCATTTCTTTTAAATGGGCATCTTGCCATTAGATAGCAAATCTAATTACCAATATAACGATATGAATCATGTACTACTTTATCTTGATCTGAAACTGATAAATAATTAATCAATACATTTTTAAAAATATTTTTGTGGAATACCTAAGCAAATTTGGCAACACTGTTGTATGTAACTTAAACCGGAAATTTTGACAAACAAAATATATAGGGTGATCTATTTAAAAAATCAAAGTTAGTGGCATTTCCGGTGAAACCGAAAGTGGGCCATTTTGATTAAATTTGTGTATCAAACCGAAATTGTCTAGCATCCTTGGGTCATATTTCATCAAAATTCATTCATAAATAAATGAGATAGAGACATAGCCCTGGTTTCATTGTCATCCGGTATTACAATGGCGATCGCCAAAGCGATTGAGTTGGGTAAATGCTCGGTTTAGCAACGAGACGGATATGGGTTCAAATCTGGTTGTGGCCGAAACTTTTCTCAGAGCAGCAATGGATTTCAATTCATTAATTAAGTTAGATTTAAGCTTAGAACAGAAAATAGACAGGAAGCCGCATTTGTAAGAAATCCGTGCGACCGCGATGGGTTTTCAAAATGGCGAATGGTTGTTTCCTTTTGGCAGTGGCGTATCATATCGAGAGGGTGCATGTGCAGCAAACAATTTCAACAGTTTTATTAAGTTCACTTTACACTATGTGATTTATGACTACATGTGAGTTTGTGTAACTTCAGTCACTGTCTGTAATTTAAATTGCTTCCTCAGATTGTGTGATTACAAATAATGACCCCATTATACGTTCCCTTCTATGCCCATGACTATTGTTGTGTACAAGTACGTATGACAAGTGACATGTTCAAAGAAATTATCTCTCTACTTGAAGCGAAAAGTAATATTAATACTTACTGATGGAATGTAATGCCCAAAGTCCTGGTATTTGGGGTCTGAGAACAGCCAAAATTAGTCTCAAACTAACTAAAACCCACAACTGTCAAACCGGTATCACACCTCATTAGTCATACATGGGTTTTCAAAATGACCGTTTCCGTCGCCTAGATGTTACAGCCAAGTTAAAAGAAATGCGCCTTCCTGTCTATTTTCTGTTCTAAGGATTTAAGTTAGACGTAGGTTTATTGAATATGCTGTGCGTGCGGATGCGGGGAAGCGTAAATGCAGGTTGAATACGACTAATTGCCTTTGTTGCACTTTTCGCGCGGTATGCATGGTCCTCGACACCGAAGGGTAAAAGAGGCTAAATATTGTTTATGTATGTACATTAGAATAGCCATGTCATATTAAACATTTTGTTTTTACAATCCTTGTAGGTTTGACCGAACCGTTGAAAACGAACTGAGAAAGCGCCGAGAAGGTTCTTTAAACATAGGAGAAAACCTAGTCAATTTAGAGTCTCCCTCGCGCCTTAACATGTCTGTTAGACAGCTTAGTTCAAATAAATATTTGTTATCGGAAGCACATACCAGTGGCATTGATATTCAAGCAGCAGTCCAAGGCAATCAAAACACCGATCTCTTAGATGCCGTAGATAAGCTAGCGAAAGCTGAAGCCATGTGTGCATTTGAAGGAGCTGTTAAAGCTGCTGAACAGGCTGCACGTGCGGCTCCTCCAGAATTTGCAGAGGAAGCAGCAGCGGCAAGTGCTCAGGGCTTCCAAGCTGAAATCACAAACGTTATCAGGCAGGAATTGGAAGACGCGGTGAAGCCGGTTGAAGTTGTTGGATATGTTGGTATCACACGCCCAAAAAATCCGAAGAAATCTAATGTTGATGACAATTGTAATTAAGTTTATAGAGGTGTACACGTTGTAAACTGTAAATACTCTAACTTAAATTTTTCAAAGAAATTTGTAATTAAAATATTTTTGTTGGCCGACACAGTGAGTTACTATGCCCTTGTTTTCTCTCATTTACTTTCTGTACCAAATGTTAAGGTCGTATTGTTAATTAAACGACAAATAACGCCAAATAAATAATTTTATTTGATACTGTACTGTATTTTTATCTTTTTTGTATGGTGGTTTAGTGGCTTAGATAACCAGCTTAGCAACGAGTCCGGTAGGTACGTTTTTATGGCCTAGGCCGGTAGCACTTTACGATGTTTGTGATTCGTGCTATACGTTTGGCAGCACTGAAGTGTATTGTTGGTGCTACCGTTCATAGAAGGTTAGCAGCTTAGGTGCTGCGTCAGTCTGACACAGTTTGATGCAAAACTTAACCTCAAATTTGACATAGACTGCCAGTGCCACCAACAATACACTTCAGTACTGCCAAATGTATAAAGGTCAAAATCAAAAGCTTTTCATATTCTCGTTTTTCGTTTATTATTTACTTTCGAAGGATTGTATATAACCTACTTTTTTTCATATAAAAACAATGGTCTAATCTATGGTAAAAATTAGTTTTAATCATTAATTTAAGCTATTTCTACCGCCACGAAATTCTCATGTCCGTCCTCTGTCTTTGAGCCCATACTCCTAACTTGTAGATGGCATAATTTAGCTCAACATGGGTGTCGTCTATGTTCTATATTAAAGAAAAATTATTTCATGTTATGAGAATATATTCAGTAGCACTAACAACGTAATAATTAGTAAAAATTGTATGATATGCGTGTCCTCTAAACTTTCTTTCATGTCCATCTCTCAACTTTTGTTAGTATTAATTGGAGAAAGCAGCATTTCTAAGCCGTTGTTGTTGTGCAATGTAGTTCTGTAAAGTGGTATTCAAAAACAAAAGCTTTCGTATAATAATAAGGAATTTGGCCAGGTAAGATCAGAGCTGGGCAAATTACTTTAAAAAAGTAAAAAGCCCAATGAAGTAATTGAAATGCCAGAGATTTCAATTACTCACATGAAACAGTAATTCAATTACCAATTACTTAGTAATTGTAATTGTACAACATCAATTACTTTCAATAGAAATTATTGTCATATAGTTGTATTTAGTAGAACTTTCTTGCAAGTTGCAACTATAATTAGTGTCGTGTCGATTCGTAATCGTAATCTAAAAATGCTTAATTTTTATGTTTTGTTAACTATAATAACCTACATACTTCATCACTGTTGAAGGTTTTTTGATAATAATCTTGTAGCTACATGTACCGTTCACCAAAACCAAAAGTGTTTATTTTGTTTTGACGTAAGATGTAAGTAAATAAATAAAGTCAAGGATAACAATTACACAGAGTAACTCAAAAAGAATGGGACACCAATTGGTCATAGATTCCTTAGGTTATAATAAACCGATTATACCTACAAAGTCCCTTCAGTAAGAAGGTAAGAAGGCTTGGAAGTTCAATTTATTTTTTTTAATTTTTATATTAACTTCCACATAGGTTTATGATTGAAGTTGAGCTTTTTGTCACGAATATGGGTTTAGTTGCCGAGGCCCGTAGGGCCAATCCAAATAAACCACATGACGGATAAAAAGGAACTTCCAGTGCCGAGGGGTACATTGTTTTTTTAAATCGAGAAATCGCGAACTTACATTTTATTCAACTTTTGTAGGTTATGTTGACGTCGGTTGACGTTTACCTATCGCCCAGCCGCCTACAAAAAGTCGTAAAACAATGGATTACTTCACTGCCGATTTCTCGTATTTTAATGACGATTTCGACGTTCTTCATAGCCCAAATAAAAAAAAATTTTTAGTTCGATTATGAGAAAATGTCGAATTTCATTTTGGCTAGATTTTGTAATGGTATTAGAAAAAATAGCACGCTGAGTATGTTATAAAAGTGATTTTTTCCTGTTCGTGTAAAATTAATCCACTCGCTTTGCATCGTTCGCTCGTAAATTAAATGTTAAAAACTCTTACTTTTCTTAACTTGTAGAACAATCTACTATTAAATACGCCTAACATGAGGCTGAATGACGAAAATATGTAACTTACCTTACTTACCAGCATTGGATTTTTTAATTGTTTGACAGCAAAATTTTATTTAGATTTTGTAAAGAACACTATATGGTGATCCAATTGGCTCAACTTGAGCATTTTTTGTTGGCTCAGTTTGAAAATACTTCTTTAACCTTTTCTACGAAAGTGACATTTTCTGTCGCCTGTTAGGAGTTTCCCGAAAATATACGTTTGGTTCCCTGGTCGGTTTCCAATAACAGTGGGAGGGAATATAATACATTGACTCCCGTTGCCATTAGAGACGGGGGGAAATGTGATTAATAATAAATCAACTAGCCTCCTGATTTTCATATCTAAATATTTTTGAATTCAGCTGAATACAAGAGATAGTCGCATTATATTATGTAAAAGTGTCATATGTATAACTCTAGAGTAAAATATCATTTCCTCCGTTGCATGATTACAATTGATTAGGTACTGTTCTCGCTAACGCTGGACAATTAAACTACATCCGCGGGAGGGAATTATACATTTTCCTCCCTAGTAATATAAATAGCTATAAAAAATGTGTTATGTAACTTTTGAATATTTTAAACAAAGTACCTATCAAATTGGAAAGTTGACAGGTGACTGATAAACCTAGTTGAAAACGGCTGATTGAAATAAGAATTCGTACATCAGACAAGTGCAAAAACAAAAGCCATTTGCTCAAGATAACATAACATTTTTACATCCAAGAGACCTTGATACCATGTGTTCAAAAATAAATTGCATAAAAGTTGGTCATGGACAATAAAACTAATGTCGACGGCAAGCTTTAGAGACGGCAAGCTTTAGAGACGACAATCGTTAGAATTTTCAATTACGGTATCAGCGTATAATATAAACTTACAATAACAACAACAGTGATGACAGTTAATGAATTCTAAAGCTTGCTGTTGACATTACTTTTATATTCCATGGCCAACCCTTATGTAATTTCTTTTTTAACACACCGTAACCTCTATTCATTATAGTCCTGGATTGTCAATGTCAAAACCCAATTAAAAACAATCCTTTATATCATATTTAATACTTTTAAGTCAGGTAACTAGAAACAATTAATTAAGTTACTAATGTCAAAACTATAAATTATAGGTTATATTTCGAACTGATTTAAGCAAAAATAAATGAAAGTTGTCAGGTAACAAAAACGCAAATTTTAAAAATTAAGCTTTTACTGCACATCTGCTTGCGATACTACTTCTGCTCCAGGGAAAACTCTTTTTCTTTTTTATGTGTTTAATTCATTGTTGCCTTTGCGTCTTGTTAAGTTTAAAAGCAACTCTTCAAAACTCAAACGCGGGCGAGCTCCTAGCTGAGAAGTTCTGGGACAGTCTGCTAGTTCTTGAAATGTCGTACTTGTAGCTGCATCTTGCGCTGGCAACGAATCATCTACAGCAGCGATTGCCAAAGTGGTCGATATCGACCCCTTGGGGTCGATATCAATCTCTCAGGGGTCGATAAATTCAGTGCATAAAAATGGGGGTCGAAGGCATTTGAAAATTGGCCCCCAAACAGGCCGTTATTTAAATCTTTCAATATCAACTTATCGTATGTTAACTTCGTCGTAAAGTATATAAGTATGTACTAATTAACACTTCACAAAATTAACTTTAAGTAGATGAAATTGTAACAAGGTTCGTCTCAACACACTGCTGGTACACGAGTTTAGACATGTACAGGACGAATGCATGTTGAAACAACTTTTTTGCACGCCCGAACTTATTTGTTCAATGCGATTGGAAAAGTGTCATTTAATTTACCCTCGTTTACAGATAGTATCGACTCCAAAAAATCAGGTCTTATCAAATTATGGAAAACCGGTGATTGTCAAACGTGCTTTAAGCAAGTAAAAGAACGAGTTACAGTGGGGGGTCTATGGTATCAACTATTTTTGGGAAAGGGGTCTTTGTCTTTGACCCAAAAAAGTTTGGGAACCACTGATCTACAGTATCTGTGAACCACCAGCTAGTTTAAGTATTTTAAACGGAAGAATTACTCTCTTACCTATAGTTTCAGATGTCGCGTTTTCATGAGGTAAGTTGGAACGGTGATTATTGTTGTGGTACGATGCATTTGGAATATTTGGAATTGTAATTTGTATTGGCGATTCTATTATAAAAAATAGTTATTGGTACATTTTGAACAATGGAATAAATTATTGGAAATACATACCAGTTGTGGGCTGAGAAATTCTGTTCACAGGGTGTTGGTTTTCTCAGCGTTTAAGAGCTACTGGATTGAAAGATACCCTTGGAACCACATCTCTACATACGGGGCAAATTCCTACTTTGACAAACCCACTAATTAAGACGTCAGGTGTTGTTTCTGTCCATATTTCACCTATTAGCTTTGAAAATTATTTTTTTGGAATCTTAACACCCACATTTCTCCTCTGCCAATCAACAAATTTTTTATCCATCTGGGATTTCAGAGATTTGAATACAATTAGATCGAGTGGTTGCAAAATGTGGCTCGTGTATGACGGTAGTTCCATTCCGTTTTCAATCGCAGTCTGTATTACCTTAACACCTAGATGTGTTGCGTGACCGTCATAGATAATTAAAACGGGACGTTCTTCACTAATACATTTTAAGAGGCTTTTTTGGAAATAGTTTTTAAAAACAGATGTTTCCATCCAACAATTCGACGTAGCTGCGTATGTGGTATTAGGATAAGCAATTCCCTGTGGCGCTACCCACTGATCCCATACATTCTTTTCTTTAAAGATGATCAATGGCGAAGCTTTCTGGCCAGCTGCATTACAACCCATTAAAATCGTTGTGTTCTGCTTTCCAGGACCACTGGTTGGCCAACGATTTTTGTTTTAGATGGGTCAGCACAAAAACGTGTCTCAACTAGGTTCCAGATTTGCGACGGTTTGTTTTCTAGAACCAGTTCTCTAATGGTTTTCCCCAGCAAATCAAAATATTCGTATATCAAAAATGGGTCAACGTTCTATTTTCGTGCATATTCAACACTTTGTGGGACCTTGATAGAAAGATTGTGTCTCTGTTTAAACTTCAAAAACTAGTCCTCCCCTAGAATTCCATGTTTGAATTTAGTTTTCATTTTATTTATTTTAACATAATCTCGCACCAGCTCTAATATGTCCTTTCTACACATGCCAAAGCCCCATTTTTCCATACAACGAATACCATTAGCTAGAACCGTTTCCTGTTCGAGGGGAATATCGGTACTCCTTCTTCCGTAAGACGAACTCTTTTGCCCTCTTCTACCCGTAACATGATCAGTAAGCATATTTTTTGGTATGTTATATACCAAACTGACTCTGTAAATAGTTAGGTGTCCAGATTTTACCGCTTCTAGTGCAGTGTTTAATGTTTCCCGCGTATATCCTTCGCCTCTTTGGCTCTTACGTACATAATTTCGCACCATAATGAGGAGATACTGATAAAATATTAACCATAAATTAATTGGGGGCAAGTGCGTCCTATAAACTGCACTTACCCCATTACATTAGGCTGAACTAACCTCGTGCACAAATAAGTACGGGGCAAGTGCAGCCTAGTGCAGAAAATTGCTATAAATGCGTTATCACAAAAATAAAGCTTTTACACTAAAGGGTTAACAATCATAGTGAGTACTGACCGAAAATCGTTTAAAGACCGTTTTGGATTACGTAAATATTAATTGAAGAAGTTTTTTGGTTCAATGAGTTACAATGAAAGCGTGCTGCACAGGTCCACTTCACATGGTAATTTGACACAATCACACGCGTCTGAATTGACCCATAGTGCACTAGATACGACAGCACTTGTTTTGTAACTATATTAATTTTAATAGCGGGTGCTGCACTCGCCTCGGAAACGCACTTGCCGCACCTTACCTTAGTATTAATTATGTGACATAGTATTGTTTATTGTTCGTTGATGCCAGTAATTACAATCGATTCTACTCTCCCCTATTGTTGATCTATTACTTAATTGAATTATTATACGATTTTTTGAACTGTGGGTTTCATTTATTATATTGTGTGTTGTTACCTTTGAGAAATTTAATGGTTCGTTCGCTCAAAAAAACAAGGGAACATGGGCCTGAATCATTTGGAGCCCCTATAAATTAGATCTATTAGTTTTAAAGGTAAGTTACCTACGCCCTTCCACTGAGTTAGTCCGAGTGCATATTCCGATTCAATATCGGCAATTTATAATGTAACAAAAGTATTAAAAATCAGAATTTCTACCGATTTATGAAGACAAATTTGTTGCTCCATTGGTAAGAAAGACTGTATGTATGGGAAATGCAAAAAATGTCGTCTAATAGTTCCTAATGCAATCGCCACATCTCACCAAGATCAGCAAACATCTTACTGGAAGTGGGCCACAAGAACTGAGGACAGAGTCGATCGTCAAGAAAGGGCTTTAAAGGTTAAGGTCACCACTAAGACTAAAGTTCAGTGTTCAGTTAATCAGATATTAGAAAATCTTAGTGACACACTTCCAGAGTTTTGCAGGATCTCCTACAATGTTGGTCACCAACTAGACGTCTTAAAGGAGTTGAAAAGCAGTTTATCTGATTGTGAAATTGCAATGCATATTGATTTTAGCAAAAATTATATATTTAAATATGGAAAGGAAGTTCAGAGTACCCATTTCGGGGTATCCAAAGATCAAATTTCTCTTTATTCAGGCGTCTTCTATACAAAGAATACAAACCAACTATTCTGTATGGTTTCTTCTTCAATGAGGTACGATGCAGTCGCAATTTAGGACTCTCTGATCCCCATCTATAAAAAAAGATGGTGAATACTTTACATTTTTATAGTGATGAGCCGACCACGCAGTATCGCAATAAAACCAGTTTTTATTTATTTTAACACTTTTCAAACCACCTAGGCTTTAAAATTACTACTTGGAATTTTGATGAGTCTAGTCATAGGAAGGGCTCAGCAGATGGAATAGGAGCTGTGGTTAAGCGAATAGCGGACAAGTATGTATCTTCAGGTATCTTCATTGATTGCAAATCGTTTTTGGAATTAGTCAGGGACATTTACGTTAATGTTGTTGGAGTTACTCAGAATGAAATAGTCAACTTTGATAATATTGCTCTTAAGACTCTTGCACCACTTCCGAATACAATAAAGTTACATCAAATTGTATAGTTCAAGTCAACACCAAACACTCTAAGCTTAAAATATCTGTCTTTTCTGCTATGTAAGAATAAGCTGGACTGTAATCACCATTCATTGCTTCCCAATTCCTGGACATTTCCCGAATTTCCGTCAGACCATACAAAGCAAAGTGAAGAAGTTGAAGCAGTTGACCAAATAGTGG
Organism: Agriotes lineatus; assembly: GCA_940337035.1. Classification (NCBI taxonomy): domain Eukaryota; kingdom Metazoa; phylum Arthropoda; class Insecta; order Coleoptera; family Elateridae; genus Agriotes; species Agriotes lineatus. Next base: position 127,199 of record CALNHX010000538.1, read on the forward strand.
AGTACCATGTAGGGTATCTTGTTACGTGCTAAAAGCAAATGATATTAATACTAGTAATCTACAGTATATAAGTGTTGAATAAGAGGTCAAGTGGGATTAATGCGATAATAAAATTAATATCAGATTGGCATTGGTCGTTACTAGAGGAAAAAGATAAACAGCGGTTTTGTTTTGAAAAAAACGTGTGACAGCATTTGAAACTGCAAGGGGTTTCGTGGTATATAAGTGATAATCTCGCCATTGCATATGGTTTGGGCTATAGTAGGGAATGTTACTGGCCAACCTTCCTGGTAGGAGATTTAATAAGCGAGTGTCATTTTTCCGACGAATGTAAATTCGAGCTTAGAAGCGATTTGGGAAACCACGGAATAACGTTCGCCAAGTCTAACAGGGTAGGTACAGTTATTTTGGCATCTACCGCATTTTATCTTGAACTTCGAATTATAGCAAAAAGTGTAGGAGTGAAAACCTACAGAAAATTTAGTCTGCTGGAAGTCACCAGGCAGTTTTGAGGACTACTTGCCGCAGGTGATAGCTGACGATTGGGAGAGCTGTCAAGCTGACAGTTAATCTGATTCAGTAAACGTCTACAAGTGTAACACGAACAGATAAGTGATTTTGATGATATTTTGCATATGAAAACGCTGTGTAAACATTAGAAAGACCTAGTAGTTTAAGTTAATAGGGGTACCCCGCCGTCCCGTTCATATAATAGGCCAATTTTGGATGTCTCAAGTTTGAAGTGATAATAAAACTAGTTAAGGGTATTGCTCTCTTTCATTTTAATTACAAGCATTGGGTTCAATAATTGTTTATTTAGATATACAGTAAAGTTACAAGTTTCTTGACATATATCAGTGTACATGAGTTTTAACTTGTTGGCGCTCCTTTTAACATCTTAATTAAAGAATTCGCGCCGTCTTCACTGTTGCTAGTAGACGGGCCTCAAGTACACTTATATAATGTTCAATTGTTGAGTTAAATAATTAAAGAACGACGACCTAAAGGTAAGTAAAAAGCTAACAATCTTCTCTAGTAAAAGTTACCAGTAGACTATTCAAACTTTCCGCCGAGGACATGCATACAATTTCTATATTATTATTAATGCAGTAATATAATTTTGTTTTGTATTTATTTTTTGAATGAATTTTTAGTTTTTATTACTTATATTATAACAATGTGTAATGCTACCTGGTTTTGTAATGGTATCTTGGTTCTATTTATTTAATCTGTAGCATTAATTAATTGTGCCCTTATGAATAGTAGCTTCTAACTGAGCTTAGGGTCGATTTATTTATACTTTGACTGATTCAAAGAACAACAAGTAACAGAGAATACATTTATATAATATTATACATTTAATAAAATAATAAGATACATAATTATGTACGACAATTTATTATTTCTGACGACAATCCTCGAGTTGGTCCTGGAGGGATAGGCAATTTTAATTGTCGAGAAATATGTCTGTGAACTCGAGCGGATGTTGGTAGAACTGGAACACGATAAACAAATTAATGGCAGCTCGAACTAATGTAAATAAACGGAATAACTTTGGTTCGTTTTAATTAAAAAAGAATTGATTGAGGCTATGATCTCGTTACCATACTCGTGTTATCCGTGCAAGTGGGTGTCCTTGCAATAAACTCCGTTGATAACTTGACCTAGTGCAGGGGGTTGAATTCTTGTGCGATCTTATCAGCTGTCGAGCTCGTGCAAATAGATTTTCGCAGTGTAAGTACGTGGTTTTCTTACGTCTGGGGAAACCGCCTATGTTGCCGTGGAATTCTGGATTAGTTTTGATGCCCAAAAAGCCAAACTCGACAAGATTTGACAATAACGCACTCAAATGTACGTAAGTTCAATTAAGACTTTATATGGGTTTAAGCGCTTTGAACAAATTTGAAATATCGCACTTCAATATGCAGGTGTGCGTGATTTTTAAGCAGATTTTGTTAACATGAAGTTATTCAAAATAACGAACTCCGATGTCCAGCCGTTCGCTAATTGAATTTAACGAGCCTCTGCGGGTCTTCGAAAATGGTAAATAATTCAAGTTAATTTATTCCGTTATCCAGTCATATATTAATTGAATCTAAACGGCCAGAAAGGGCTTCGAGAAATGTAAATTATTCAAGTCAGTTTATTCCGATTTCCCAGTTCAAATTCAAGCAGTTTATGCTTGAATTTGAACGGTTATTTGCATCCCCGGGAAATTAAATAATTCAAACCACCATATTCCGTTTCACAGTCATATGATAATTTGAATTTAAGCGAAGTACCTATAGGGGCTGGTTCGAAATTGTCTCGAATTTTCTGGTGCTCCGGGGTGGGAGCGGAAATCGGCTGAAAGCCTGGGATGATTTCTCAGAATAATCTCCTGCTCCGGCGGGCGAGAAATTTTATTTTATATGTTGCAGTTGTTTCGCCGGGCATCACAGCGCGTGGCGGTGGGGATGCGCGGTAAACACTTCTCCGTTCCGCTGGCGCATGTAATGGGTACGGTTGATATCGCTACAATATTTTTGTATATTTGTATTATTATTATAGTTTAAATTTAAGTCGTATGTGCGTGCGCATAACGCGGTGAGTTTGAATTCTACGCTGGTCAAGCTTCGGGGGCGAGAGGACAAGGGTGATAGCAGCAGATGCAAGAGGTCAGAGGGTGAGAAGCTGGCATCCCGTGTGGGGGTGTACGTTAATTGTGTCACCCGACGTGATCCTTTGCTTCGACGCGAAGGCAAACGAAACCAGTGTAAGGTGAACAAATCAGAGCAGTGACGATAGCCCATTTTGGTCCAAGGAATTAATTGGCAGCAAAATCCAAGGGCAACCTGCAAAGACGCCAAGGGTGGACGCCACCGCGCCAAATCCACATATGTTCCCGTTCCCGCCATCATCTGCCTAGCCCAGCCTTTGAAATCTTAACAACGGCACCGTAAGCGAGCTAAGTGGACAATACCGTGGTTAGTGCCTATATTTAAGTACTAATATAGCGTAAAAGTAGATCACTAATCCTTACTTAAGTAGATTAGTATGATATTAGCTAACTATTAGGGAATTAGGGCCCATTTACTTATATGTATGTGTATGCCATAATTGGTACATTTTATAAATTGTTAAGCGTAAAGGCTTTGTATTTATTGCTGTCTCCCATCGCCCCTTTGCAGTAACCTGAATCGCCCTGAGTGTGGTCTCTGATGCCGAAAGTGAGCTAGCAGCCGAGGTAATTAATTATAAACAAATTTAAAGTAAATTAAATTAAATAATAAAAGCAGGTAGCTATCAAAAAGCACCGCTACACGCATCGCGGCTGTCCTGCATGCTCGAACGAACTGAACATTTTAGTAACGCCAAAAACGCGAAGATTAAGCACTTTTAATTTGAAATTAAAGTTCAGTGCGCTTAATCAAGAGCAAAACGTTACAAATGTATTTTATTTTTGTTTAACTCATTACATTAAACATTTTGGGCAGTAAGCGTGTTTTTTGATTGTGGAAGAAACATTTTCCATGTGTGCTTTTATTGTATCATGTCCGTCCCACACTGTCATGACCCTCCCGGTTTCTGTATTACACAGTTTTTTCTAAAGTGTCAATAAGTACCTACCTATATCTTTTAAAAAATAAATAACTAAGCATACTAAAGTATCCAAACGCCATTTATCTTAGGGATACCGAGTTCTCGTTGTTCATAGGTAAATTGGGCATTCAAATTCTAATTTTTCAATTTGTATAACCTTGAAATGCAAGAATTTGCTGAATTTGTCAATGTCTTTCAACTACAATGGCTAGTTGTTTTAAGCTGTACTCGTTTTTACTTGTATTAGGTGGAAAACTACACTGAACCTTAAAGAAAACTCATTTTGCGCCCTTTTTGTCATGGGACCGACATGAGAAAGTTTCTGTTATTGTTTAACAAGTTTCTTGAGCAAAAAATTACAGTGTTTTAGCTAAACGATCACATTTTTCTTACTTTGGGTATACAAAAGAGGAGGTTTTTAATTTTTGAGTGTCGCTCTCAAATATCTGATTTTGACTCATAACACGAATGACACCATCTTGAAAGAAAATAATTTGGAGTCCAGTAGATACCTTTTTATGGCCTAGGCTGGTAGCAATTACGACGTCTGTGAAACGCGATTTACGTTTAACAGTAAGTGTATTGTTGATGGAACTGCCAGTCTATGTCAAACTCAAGGGTACTAGGTTAGCTTTTGCGTCATTCTGGCAGTTAGATCAAATTCGGGGCTAACCTAACCCTGAATTTGACCTAACTGCCAGTTCCACTAACAATACATTTCAGTCCTGCCAAATACGAATCGCAGCATTTTTAAAGCAAAATAAACAAAATGGCTTATTTATTTTAGAGAGTGGTTTTAGCACATAAAGGCACCACAAAAGGCGATAGACGGTAGCCTAAGCAGCATCTGCATTGGATTTTTCATTCGCCAATTCGTACTCGTCTGGTATAATTGCAAGACATTGAAGAATTGTGAAAACTGTTTACCAGGAGTTGTAAACTGTGCATATTAACACCGCTAATTGCCTCATGCACCGAGTAACAATTTTCAAGGTGTAAATATAAACTTTCGGATGCTATAATAACCTCTAGACGTTGTTTTAACATAACGGATACAGAAATTTCATCCTAACGTGTCTTATTATTGTTCCTAGCACATAAAAACACCATAGAGAGAGATAAACGTTAGCCTGAGCAGCTTCTGCATTGGATTTTCCATTAGCCATTACATAATCGTCTGGTGTAATTTCGTCGATGAATTGCTTAAACTGCTTCCCAGGATTTGTAAACTGTGCATATTAACAACCCTAATTGCCTCATGCACCGAGTAACAATTTTGAACGCGTCAATATAAACTTTGGGACGCTATAGTAACCTCAGTGTAGATAACGCTTTAACATCAAAGATACAGAAATGTGATTCTAGTGTATCTTAGACAGTATTTTTAACACCTAAATACACCAAAGAAGGCGATAGACGCTAGCCCGAAAAGCTTCTGCATTGGATTTTCTAATCTCTATTACATAGTTTCTGGTGTAATAACAAGAAGTCGAATAATTGCTAAAACTGCTTCCCAGGAATTGTAAACTGTGCATATTAACATCCCTAATTGCGGCATGCACCGAGTAACAATTTTCTAGATGTGAATTAAAGTTTTGAACACTAGAATAACCTCTAGACGACGTTTTAACATCAAAGATACAGAAATGTGACCCTAGTGTATCTAATAGTGTTTCTAGCACATAAAGACACCGTAGAAAGCGATAGACGTCAGTCTGAGCAGCTTCTGCATTAGACTTTCCATTCACCATTACATAGTCGTCTGGTATAATTACGATACGTCGATGAATTGCTACAACTGCTTCCCAGTAGTTGTAAACTGTGCATATTAACACCCCTAACTGCCTCATGCAACGAGTAACAATTTTGAACGTGTCAGTATTAACTGTGGGACGCTATAATAACCTCTAGACTTAAAGCTCTAGGCTTAAGATCAAAGATACAGAAATGTGATCCTACAGTTTCGTTGAGAGTATTTTTTAACACATAACGACACCACAGACGGCGATAGACATTAGCCTTAGCAGCTTCTGCATTAGACTTTCCATTCGCCATTACATAGTTGTCTGGTGTAATACTAAGGCGTCGCATAATTGCTAAAAATGCTTCCCAGGAATTGTAAACTGTGCATATTAACATCCCTAATTGCGGCAAGCACCGAGTAACAATTTTCTAGATGTGAATTAAAGTTTTGAACATTAGAATAACCTCTAGACGACGTTTTAACATCAGTCTGAGCAGCTTCTGCATTATACTTTACATGCGCCATTACATAGTCGTCTGGTATAATTACAATACGTCGATGAATTGCCAAAAGTGCTTCCCAGGAGTTGTAAACTGTGCATATTAACACCCCTAATTGTCTCATGCAGATAGTAAAAATTTTAAACGTGTCAATATAAAATTTGGGACGCTATAATAACCTCTAGATAACGCTTTAACATCAAACATACAGAAATCTGATCCCAGTGAATCTTAGAGAGTATTTTTAACACATAAAGACACCACTGAAGGTGATAAACCCTAGCCTGAGCAGCTCCTGCATAGGTTTTCCATTCGCCATTACATAGTCGTCTGGTGTAATTACAAGGCGTCGAGGAATTACAAAAACTGCTTCCCAGGACTTGTAAACTGTGCATACTAACATTTCTAATTGCCTCATGCACCGAGTAACAATTTTCTAAATGTAAATTTAAGTTTTGAACACTAGAATAACCTCTAGAGGACGTTTTAACATCAAATATACAGAACTGTGACCCTAGTGCACCTAAGAGTGTTTTTAGCACATAAAGACACCGCAGAAAGCGATACACGTTAGGCTGAGCAATTTCTGCATTAGAATTTCCATTCGCCATTACATAGTCGTCTGGTATAATTACGATACGTAAATGAATTGCTGAAAGTGCTTTCCATGAGTTGTAAACTGTGCATATTAACACCCCTAAATGCTTCATGCAACGAGTAACAATTTTGAAGGTGTCAATATAAACTTTGAACGTTATAATAACCTCTAGTTAACGCTGTAACATCAAAAATACAAAAATCTGATCCTAGTGGATCTTAGAGTGTATTTTTAACACATAAAGACATCACTGAAGGAGATAGACGCTAGCCTGAGCAGCTTCTGCATCGGTTTTCCATTCGCCATTACATAGTCGTCTGGTGTAATTACAAGGCGTCGGGGAATTGCAAAAACTGCTTCCCAGGAATTGTAAACTGTGCATACTAATATTTCTAATTGCCTCATGCACCGAGTACCAATTTTCTAAATGTAAATTTAAGTTTTGAACACTAGAATAACCTCTAGACGACGTTTTAACATCAAAGATACAGAAACGTGACCCTAGTGTATCTAACAGTGTTTTTAGCACATAAAGACACCGCAGAAAGCGATAGACGTTAGTCTGAGCAGCTTCTGCATCGGTTTTCCATTCGCCATTACATAGTCGTCTAGTGTAATTACAAGGCGTCGAAGAATTGCAAAAATTGTTTCCCAGGAATTGTAAGCTGTGCATATTAACACCCCTAAATGTTTCATGCAACGAGTAACAATTTTGAACGTGTTAATATAAACGTTCGGACACTATAATAACCTCTAGATAACGCTTTAACATCAAACATATATAAATCTGAACCTAGTGTATCTTAGAGTGTATTTTTAACACATACAGACACCACTGAAGGTGATAGACGCTAGTCTGAGCAGCTTCTGCAAGGGTTTTCCATTCTCCATTACATAGTCGTCTGGTGTAATTAATTACAAGGCGTCGAACAATTGCAAAAAGTGCTTCCCATTAAATGTAAACTGTGCATATTAGCATTCCTAATTGCCTCATGCACCGAGTAACAATTTTCTAGATGTAAATATAAGTTTTGAACACTAAAATAACCTCTAGACGACGTTTTAACTTCAAAGATACACGAATGTGACCCTAGATTATCTAGAATGTTTTTAGCTCATAAAGACACCACAGAAAGCGATAGCCGTTAGTCTGAGCAGCTTCTGCATTAGAGTTTCTCTTCGCCATTACATAGTCGTCTGGTATAATTACGATACGTAAATGAATTGCTAAAAGTGCTTCCCAGGAGTTGTAAACTGTGCATATTAACACCCCTAAATGCCTCATGCACCGAGTAACAATTTTATAGATGTAAATTTAAGTTTTGAATACTAGAATAACCTCTAGACAACGTTTTAACATCAAAGATAGAGAAATATGACCGTAGTGTATCTAATAGTGTTTTTAGCAAATAAGACACCGCAGAGAGCGATAGACGTTAGTCTGCGCAGCTTCTGCATCGGTTTTACATTCGCCATTATATAGTCGTCTGGTGTAATTACAGGGCGTCGAAGAATTGCAAAAACTGCTTCCCAGGAATTGTAAACTGTGCATATTAACATTCCTAATTGCGTCATGCACCGAGTAACAATTTTCTAGATGTAAATTTAAGTTTTGAACACTAGAATAACCTCTAGATGTCGTTGTAGCATCTAAGATAGAGAAATGTGACCCTAGTGTATCTAATAGTGTTTTTAGCACATAAAGACACCGTAGAAAGCGATAGACGTTAGTCTGAGCAGCTTCTGCATTGGTTTTCCATTAACCAATACATAGTCGTTTGGTGTAATTACAAGGCGTCGAAGAATTGAAAAAACTGTTTCCCAGGAATTGTAAACTGTGCAATTTAACATTCCTAATTGCCTCATGCACCGAGTAACAATTTTCTAGATGTAAATTTAAGTTTTGAACACTAGAATAACCTCTGGACGTCGCATAAACATCAAAGACAAAAGAAATGTGACCCTAGTGTATCTAAGAGTGTTTTTAGCACATAAAGACACCGCAGAAAGCGATAGACGTTAGCCTGAGCAGCTTCGGCATCGGTTTTCCATTCGGCAATACATAGTCGTCTGGTGTAATTACAAGGCGTCGAAGAATTGCAAAAACTGCTTCCCAGCAATTGTAAACTGTGCAATTTAACATTCCTAATTGCCTCATGCACCGAGTAACAATTTTCTAGATGTAAATTTAAGTTTTGAACACTAGAATAACCTCTAGACGACGTTTTAACATCAAACATACAGAAAAGTGACCCTAGTGTATCTAAGAGTGTTTTTAGCACGTAAAGACACCTCAGAAAGCGATAGACGTTAGTCTGAGCAGCTTCTGCATTGGTTTTCCATTCACCATTACATAGTCGTCTGGTGTAATCACAAGGCATCGAAGAATTGCAAAAACTGCTTCCCAGCAATTGTAAAATGTGCATATTAACATTCCTAATTGCCTCATGGACCGAGTAACAATTTACTAGATGTAAATTTAAGTTTTGAACACTAGAATAACCTCTAGACGTCGTATTAACATCAAAGATACAGAAATGTGAACCTAGTGTATCTAAGAGTGTTTTTAGCACATAAAGACACCGCAGAAAGCGATAGACGTTAGCCTGAGCAGCTTCTGCATCGGTTTTCCATTCGCCAATACATAGTCGTCGGGTGTAATTACAAGGCGTCGAAGAATTGCAAAAACCGCTTCCCAGGAATTGTAAACTGTGCATATTAACAACCCTAATTGGCTCATGCAACGAGTAACAATTTTCTAGATGTAAATTTAAGTTTTGAACACTAGAATAACCTCTAGACGTCGTTTTACCATCAAAGATACAGAAATGTGACCCTAGTGTATCTAAGAGTGTTTTAATCACATAAAGACACCGCAGAAAGCGAAAGACGTTAGCCTGAACAGCTTCTGCATCGAATTTCTATTCGCCATTACATAGTCGTCTGGTGTAATTACAAGGCGTCGAAGAATTACAAAAACTGCTTCCCAGGAATTGTAAAATGTGCATATTAACATTCCTAATTGCCTCATGGACCGAGTAACAATTTACTAGATGTAAATTTAAGTTTTGAACACTAGAATAACCTCTAGACGTCGTTTTACCATCAAAGATACAGAAATGTGACCCTAGTGTATCTAAGAGTGTTTTAATCACATAAAGACACCGCAGAAAGCGAAAGACGTTAGCCTGAACAGCTTCGGCATCGGATTTCTATTCGCCAATACATAGTCGTCTGGTGTAATTACAAGGCGTCGAAGAATTGCAAAAACTGCTTCCCAGGAATTGTAAACTGTGCATATTAACATTCCTAATTGCCTCATGCAACGAGTAAAAATTTTGTAGATGTATATTTAAGTTTTGAACACTAGAATAACCTTTAGACGACGTTTTAACATCAAATATACAGAAATGTGATCCTAGTGTATCTAAGAGTGTTTTTAGCACATAAAGACACCGCAGAAAGCGATAGACGTTAGCCTGAGCAGCTTCTGCATCGGTTTTCCATTCGCCAATACACAGTCGTCTGGTGTAATTACAAGGCGTCGAAGAATTGCAAAAACTGCTTCCCAGGAATTGTAATCTGTGCATATTAACGTTCCTAATTGCATCATGCACCGAGAAAAATTTTCTAGATGTAAATTTATGTTTTGAACACTAGAATAACCTCTAGAGGACGTTTTAACAACAAACATACAGAAAAGTGACCCTAGTGTATCTAGGAGTGTTTTTAGCAAATAAAGACACCTCAGAAAGTGATAGACATTAGCCTGAGCAGCTTCTGCATCAGTTTTCTATTCGCCATTACATAGTCGTCTGGTGTAATTACAATACGTCAAAGATTTGCAAAAACTGCTTCCCAGGAATTGTAAAATGTGCATATTAATCTTCCTAATTGCCTCATGCACCGAGTAACAATTTTCTAGTTGTAAATTTAAGTTTTGAACACTAGAATAACCTCTAGACAACGTTTTAACTTCAAAGATAGAGAAATGTGACTCTAGTGTATCTAATAGTGTTTTTAGCACAAAAAGACAGAGAAGAGAGCGATAGACGTTAGTCTGCGCAGCTTCTCCATCGTTTTTCCATTCGCCATTATATAGTCGTCTGGTGTAATTACAGGGCGTCGAAGAATTACAAAAACTGCTTCCCAGGAATTGTAAACTGTGCATATTAACATTCCTAATTGCCTCATGCACCGAGTAACATTTTTCTAGATGTATATTTAAGTTTTGAACACTAGAATAACCTCTAGATGTCGTTGTAGCATCTAAGATAGAGAAATGTGACCCTAGTGTATCTAATAGTGTTTTTAGCACATAAAGACACCGTAGAAAGCGATGGACGTTAGTCTGAGCAGCTTCTGCATTGGTTTTCCATTAACCAATACATAGTCGTTTGGTGTAATTACAAGGCGTCGTAGAATTGAAAAAACTGCTTCCCAGGAATTGTAAACTGTGCAATTTAACATTCCTAATTGCCTCATGCACCGAGTAACAATTTTCTAGATGTAAATTTAAGTTTTGAACACTAGAATAACCTCTAGACGTCGTATTAACATCAAAGACAAAAGAAATGTGACCCTAGTGTATCTCAGAGTGTTTTTAGCACATAAAGACACCGCAGAAAGCGATAGACGTTAGACTGAGCAGCTTCTGCATTGGTTTTCCATTTGCCAATACATAGTCGTCTGGTGTAATTACAAGGCGTCGAAGAATTGCAAAAAGTGCTTCCCAGGAATTCTAAACTGTGCATATTAACGTTCCTAATTGCATCATGCACCGAGAAAAATTTTCTAGATGTAAATTTAAGTTTTGAACACTAGAATAACCTCAAAAGGACGTTTTAACATCAAACATACAGAAAAGTGACCCTAGTGTATCTAAGAGTGTTTTTAGCACATAAAGACAGAGCAGAAAGCGATAGACGTTAGTCTCAGCAGCTTCTGCATTGGTTTTCCATTAACCAATACATAGTCGTTTGGTGTAATTACAAGGCGTCGAAGAATTAAAAAAAACTGCTTCCCAGGAATTGTAAACTGTGCATATTAACGTTCCTAATTGGATCATGCACCGAGAAAATTTTTCTAGATGTAAATTTATGTTTTGAACACTAGAATAACCTCTAGAGGACGTTTTAACAACAAACATACAGAAAAATGACCCTAGTGTATCTAGGAGTGTTTTTAGCAAATAAAGACACCTCAGAAAGCGATAGACATTAGCCTGAGCAGCTTCTGCATCAGTTTTCTAATCGCCATTACATAGTCGTCTGGTGTAATTACAAGGCGTCGAAGAATTGCAAAAACTGCTTCCCAGGAATTGTAAAATGTGCATATTAATCTTCCTAATTGCCTCATGCACCGAGAAAAATTTTCTAGATGTAAATTTAAGTTTTGAACACTAGAATAACCTCAAGAGGACGTTTTAACATCAAACATACAGAAAAGTGACCCTAGTGTATCTAAGAGTATTTTTAGCAAATAAACACACCTCAGAAAGCGATAGACGTTAGCCTGAGCAGCTTCTGCATCGGTTTTCCATTTGCCAATACATAGTCGTCTGGTGTAATTACAAGGCGTCGAAGAATTGCAAAAACTGCTTCCCAGGAATTGTAAAATGTGCATATTAACATTCCTAATTGCCTCGTGGACCGAGTAACAATTTACTAGATGTAAATTTAAGTTTTGAACACTAGAATAACCTCTAGACAACGTTTTAACATCAAAGATAGAGAAATGTGACCCTAGTGTATCTAATAGTGTTTTTAGCACATAAAGACACCGCAGAAAGTGATAGACGTTAGCTTGAGCAGCTTCTGCATCGGTTTTCCATTCGCCATTATATAGTCATCTGGTGTAATTACAGGGCGTCGAAGAATTGCAAAAACTGCTTCCCAGGAATTGTAAACTATGCATATTAACATTCCTAATTGCCTCATGGACCGAGTAACAATTTACTAGATGTAAATTTAAGTTTTGAACACTAGAACAACCTCTAGACGTCGTATTAACATCAAAGATACAGAAATGTGAACCTAGTGTATCTAAGAGTGTTTTTAGCACATAAAGACACCGCAGAAAGCGATAGACGTTAGCCTGAGCAGCTTCTGCATCGGTTTTCCATTCGCCAATACATAGTCGTCGGGTGTAATTACAAGGCGTCGAAGAATTGCAAAAACTGCTTCCCAGCAATTGTAAACTGTGCAATTTAACATTCCTAATTGCCTCATGCACCGAGTAACAATTTTCTAGATGTAAATTTAAGTTTTGAACACTAGAATAACCTCTAGACGACGTTTTAACATCAAACATACAGAAAAGTGACCCTAGTGTATCTAAGAGTGTTTTTAGCACGTAAAGACACCTCAGAAAGCGATAGACGTTAGTCTGAGCAACTTCTGCATTGGTTTTCCATTCACCATTACATAGTCGTCTGGTGTAATCACAAGGCATCGAAGAATTGCAAAAACTGCTTCCCAGCAATTGTAAAATGTGCATATTAACATTCCTAATTGCCTCATGGACCGAGTAACAATTTACTAGATGTAAATTTAAGTTTTGAACACTAGAATAACCTCTAGACGTCGTATTAACATCAAAGATACAGAAATGTGAACCTAGTGTATCTAAGAGTGTTTTTAGCACATAAAGACACCGCAGAAAGCGATAGACGTTAGCCTGAGCAGCTTCTGCATCGGTTTTCCATTCGCCAATACATAGTCGTCGGGTGTAATTACAAGGCGTCGAAGAATTGCAAAAACTGCTTCCCAGGAATTGTAAACTATGCATATTAACATTCCTAATTGCCTCATGGACCGAGTAACAATTTACTAGATGTAAATTTAAGTTTTGAACACTAGAACAACCTCTAGACGTCGTATTAACATCAAAGATACAGAAATGTGAACCTAGTGTATCTAAGAGTGTTTTTAGCACATAAAGACACCGCAGAAAGCGATAGACGTTAGCCTGAGCAGCTTCTGCATCGGTTTTCCATTCGCCAATACATAGTCGTCGGGTGTAATTACAAGGCGTCGAAGAATTGCAAAAACTGCTTCCCAGCAATTGTAAACTGTGCAATTTAACATTCCTAATTGCCTCATGCACCGAGTAACAATTTTCTAGATGTAAATTTAAGTTTTGAACACTAGAATAACCTCTAGACGACGTTTTAACATCAAACATACAGAAAAGTGACCCTAGTGTATCTAAGAGTGTTTTTAGCACGTAAAGACACCTCAGAAAGCGATAGACGTTAGTCTGAGCAGCTTCTGCATTGGTTTTCCATTCACCATTACATAGTCGTCTGGTGTAATCACAAGGCATCGAAGAATTGCAAAAACTGCTTCCCAGCAATTGTAAAATGTGCATATTAACATTCCTAATTGCCTCATGGACCGAGTAACAATTTACTAGATGTAAATTTAAGTTTTGAACACTAGAATAACCTCTAGACGTCGTATTAACATCAAAGATACAGAAATGTGAACCTAGTGTATCTAAGAGTGTTTTTAGCACATAAAGACACCGCAGAAAGCGATAGACGTTAGCCTGAGCAGCTTCTGCATCGGTTTTCCATTCGCCAATACATAGTCGTCGGGTGTAATTACAAGGCGTCGAAGAATTGCAAAAACTGCTTCCCAGGAATTGTAAACTATGCATATTAACATTCCTAATTGCGTCATGCACCGAGTAACAATTTACTAGATGTAGATTTAAGTTTTGAACACTAGAATAACCTCTAGACGACGTTTTAACATCAAACATAGAGAAAACCCTAGTGTATCTAAGAGTGTTTTTAGCACATAAAGACACCGCTGAAAGCGATAGACGTTAGTCTGAGCAGCTTCTGCATTGGTTTTCCATTCGCCATTACATAGTCGTCTGGTCTAATTACGATACGTCGATGAATTGCTAAAAGTAGCTTCCCAGGGGTTGTAAACTGTGCATATTAATACCCCTCATTGGCTCATGCAACGAGTAACAATTTTCTAGATGTAAATTTAAGTTTTGAACACTAGAATAACCTCTAGAGGACGTTTTAACACCAAACAAACAAAAAAGTGACCATAGTGTATCTAAGAGTGTTTTTAGCAAATAAATACACATCAGAAAGCGATAGACGTTAGCCTGAGCAGCTTCTGCATCGGTTTTCCATTCGCCAATACATAGTCATTTGGTGTAATTACAAGGCGTCGAAGAATTGCAAAAACTGCTTCCCAGGAATTGTAAAATGCGCATATTAACATTCCTAATTGCCTCATGGACCGAGTAACAATTTACTAGATGTAAATTTAAGTTTTGAACACTAGAATAACCTCTAGACAACGTTTTAACATCAAAGATAGAGAAATGTGACCCTAGTGTATCTAATAGTGTTTTTAGCACATAAAGACACCGCAGAAAGTGATAGACGTTAGCCTGAGCAGCTTCTGCATCGGTTTTCCATTCGCCAATACATAGTCGTCTTGTGTAATTACAAGGCGTCGAAGAATTGCAAAAACTGCTTCCCAGGAATTGTAAACTGTGCATATTAACGTTCCTAATTGCATCATGCACCGAGAAAAATTTTGTAGATGTAAATTTAAGTTTTGAACACTAGAATAACCTCTAGACGACGTTTTAACATCAAACATACAGAGAAGTGACCCTAGTGTATCTAAGAGTGTTTTTAGCAAATAAAGAGACCTCAGAAAGCGATAGACGTTAGCCTGAGCAGCTTCTGCATCGGTTTTCCATTCGCCAATACATAATCGTCTGGTGTAATTACAAGGCGTCGAAGAATTGCAAAAACTGCTTAACAGGAATTGTAAACTGTGCATATTAACGTTCCTAATTGCATCATGCACCGAGAAAAATTTTCTAGATGTAAATTTAAGTTTTGAACACTAGAATAACCTCTAGAGGACGTTTTAACATCAAACATACATAAATGTGACCCTAGTGTATCTAAGAGTGTTTTTAGCAAATAAAGACACAGCAGAAAGCGATAGACGTTAGCCTGACCAGCTTCTGCATCGGTTTTCCATTCGCCAATACATAGTCGTCTGGTGTAATTACAAGGCGTCGAAGAATTGCAAAAACTGCTTCCCAGGAATTGTAAAATGTGCATATTAACATTCCTAATTGCCTCATGGACCGAGTAACAATTTACTAGATGTAGATTTAAGTTTTGAACACTAGAATAACCTCTAGACGACGTTTTAACATCAAACATAGAGAAAACCCTAGTGTATCTAAGAGTGTTTTTAGCACATAAAGACACCGCTGAAAGCGATAGACGTTAGTCTGAGCAGCTTCTGCATTGGTTTTCCATTCGCCATTACATAGTCGTCTGGTCTAATTACGATACGTCGATGAATTGCTAAAAGTAGCTTCCCAGGGGTTGTAAACTGTGCATATTAATACCCCTCATTGGCTCATGCAACGAGTAACAATTTTCTAGATGTAAATTTAAGTTTTGAACACTAGAATAACCTCTAGAGGACGTTTTAACACCAAACAAACAAAAAAGTGACCCTAGTGTATCTAAGAGTGTTTTTAGCAAATAAATACACATCAGAAAGCGATAGACGTTAGCCTGAGCAGCTTCTGCATCGGTTTTCCATTCGCCAATACATAGTCATTTGGTGTAATTACAAAGCGTCGAAGAATTGCAAAAACTGCTTCCCAGGAATTGTAAAATGCGCATATTAACATTCCTAATTGCCTCATGGCCCGAGTAACAATTTACTAGATGTAAATTTAAGTTTTGAACACTAGAATAACCTCTAGACAACGTTTTAACATCAAAGATAGAGAAATGTGACCCTAGTGTATCTAATAGTGTTTTTAGCACATAAAGACACCGCAGAAAGTGATAGACGTTAGCCTGAGCAGCTTCTGCATCGGTTTTCCATTCGCCAATACATAGTCGTCTTGTGTAATTACAAGGCGTCGAAGAATTGCAAAAACTGCTTCCCAGGAATTGTAAACTGTGCATATTAACGTTCCTAATTGCATCATGCACCGAGAAAAATTTTGTAGATGTAAATTTAAGTTTTGAACACTAGAATAACCTCTAGACGACGTTTTCGCATCAAACATACAAAAAAGTGACCCTAGTGTATCTAAGAGTGTTTTTTAGCAAATAAAGACACCTCAGAAAGCGATAGACGTTAGCCTGAGCAGCTTCTGCATCGGTTTTCCATTCGCCAATACATAATCGTCTGGTGTAATTACAAGGCGTCGAAGAATTGCAAAA
The DNA here is from genome assembly GCA_940337035.1 of Agriotes lineatus. Taxonomy (NCBI): domain Eukaryota; kingdom Metazoa; phylum Arthropoda; class Insecta; order Coleoptera; family Elateridae; genus Agriotes; species Agriotes lineatus. The sequence continues at coordinate 143,866 of CALNHX010000538.1, forward strand.
ACTGCTTCCCAGGAATTGTAAACTGTGCATATTCACGTTCTTAATTGCCTCATGCACCGAGAAAAATTTTCTAGATGTAAATTTAAGTTTTGAACCTTAGAATAACCTCTAGACGACGTTTTAACATCAAACATACAGAAAACCCTAGTGTATCTAAGAGTGTTTCTAGCACATAACGACACCGCAGAAAGCGATAGACGTTAGTCTGAGCAGCTTCTGCATTGGTTTTCCATTCGCCATTACATAGTCGTCTGGGCTAATTACGATACGTCGATGAATTGCTAAAAGTAGCTTCCCAGGGGTTGTAAACTGTGCATATTATCACCCCTAATTTTCTCATGCAACGAGTAACAATTTTGTAGATGTAAATTTAGGTTTTGAACAATAGAATAACTTCTAGAGGACGTTTTAACATCAAACATACAAAAAAGTGACCCTAGTGTATCTAAGAGTGTTTTTAGCAAATAAAGACACCTCAGAAAGCGATAGACGTTAGCCTGAGCAGCTTCTGCATCGGTTTTCCATTCGCCAATGCATAGTCGTCTGGTGTAATTACAAGGCGTCGAAGAATTGCAAAAACTGCTTCCCAGGAATTGTAAAATGTGCATATTAACATTCCTAATTGCCTCATGGACCGAGTAACAATTTACTAGATGTAAATTTAAGTTTTGAACACTAGAATAACCTCTAGACAACGTTTTAACATCAAAGATAGAGAAATGTGACCCTAGTGTATCTAATAGTGTTTTTAGCACATAAAGACACCGCAGAAAGCGTTAGACGTTAGCCTGAGCAGCTTCTGCATCGGTTTTCCATTCGCCAATACTTGGTCGTCTGGTGTAAGTGCAAGGCGTCGAAGAATTGCAAAAACTGCTTCCCAGCAATTGTAAACTGTGCATATTAACGTTCCTAATTGCATCATGCACTGAGAAAAATTTTATCGATGTAAATTTAAGTTTTGAACACTAGAATAACCTCTAGACGACGTTTTAACATCAAAGATAGAGAAAAGCGACCCTAGTGTATCTAAGAGTGTTTTTAGCAAATAAAGACACCTCAGAAAGCGATAGACGTTAGCCTGAGCAGTTTCTGCATCGGTTTTCCATTCGCCAATACATAGTCGTCTGGTGTAATTACAAGGCGTCGAAGAATTGCAAAAACTGCTTCCCAGCAATTGTAAACTGTGCAATTTAACATTCCTAATTGCCTTATGCACCGAGTAACAATTTTCTAGATGTAAATTTAAGTTTTGAACACTAGAATAACCTCTAGACGACGTTTTAACATCAAACATACAGAAAAGTGACCCTAGTGTATCTAAGAGTGTTTTTAGCACGTAAAGACACCTCAGAAAGCGATAGATGTTAGTCTGAGCAGCTTCTGCATTGGTTTTCCATTCACCATTACATAGTCGTCTGGTGTAATCACAAGGCATCGAAGAATTGCAAAAACTGCTTCCCAGCAATTGTAAAATGTGCATATTAACATTCCTAATTGCCTCATGGACCGAGTAACAATTTACTAGATGTAAATTTAAGTTTTGAACACTAGAATAACCTCTAGACGTCGTATTAACATCAAAGATACAGAAATGTGAACCTAGTGTATCTAAGAGTGTTTTTAGCACATAAAGACACCGCAGAAAGCGATAGACGTTAGCCTGAGCAGCTTCTGCATCGGTTTTCCATTCGCCAATACATAGTCGTCGGGTGTAATTACAAGGCGTCGAAGAATTGCAAAAACTGCTTCCCAGCAATTGTAAACTGTGCAATTTAACATTCCTAATTGCCTCATGCACCGAGTAACAATTTTCTAGATGTAAATTTAAGTTTTGAACACTAGAATAACCTCTAGACGACGTTTTAACATCAAACATACAGAAAAGTGACCCTAGTGTATCTAAGAGTGTTTTTAGCACGTAAAGACACCTCAGAAAGCGATAGACGTTAGTCTGAGCAGCTTCTGCATTGGTTTTCCATTCACCATTACATAGTCGTCTGGTGTAATCACAAGGCATCGAAGAATTGCAAAAACTGCTTCCCAGCAATTGTAAAATGTGCATATTAACATTCCTAATTGCCTCATGGACCGAGTAACAATTTACTAGATGTAAATTTAAGTTTTGAACACTAGAATAACCTCTAGACGTCGTATTAACATCAAAGATACAGAAATGTGAACCTAGTGTATCTAAGAGTGTTTTTAGCACATAAAGACACCGCAGAAAGCGATAGACGTTAGCCTGAGCAGCTTCTGCATCGGTTTTCCATTCGCCAATACATAGTCGTCGGGTGTAATTACAAGGCGTCGAAGAATTGCAAAAACCGCTTCCCAGGAATTGTAAACTGTGCATATTAACAACCCTAATTGGCTCATGCAACGAGTAACAATTTTCTAGATGTAAATTTAAGTTTTGAACACTAGAATAACCTCTAGACGTCGTTTTACCATCAAAGATACAGAAATGTGACCCTAGTGTATCTAAGAGTGTTTTAATCACATAAAGACACCGCAGAAAGCGAAAGACGTTAGCCTGAACAGCTTCTGCATCGAATTTCTATTCGCCATTACATAGTCGTCTGGTGTAATTACAAGGCGTCGAAGAATTACAAAAACTGCTTCCCAGGAATTGTAAAATGTGCATATTAACATTCCTAATTGCCTCATGGACCGAGTAACAATTTACTAGATGTAAATTTAAGTTTTGAACACTAGAATAACCTCTAGACGTCGTTTTACCATCAAAGATACAGAAATGTGACCCTAGTGTATCTAAGAGTGTTTTAATCACATAAAGACACCGCAGAAAGCGAAAGACGTTAGCCTGAACAGCTTCGGCATCGGATTTCTATTCGCCAACACATAGTCGTCTGGTGTAATTACAAGGCGTCGAAGAATTGCAAAAACTGCTTCCCAGGAATTGTAAACTGTGCATATTAACATTCCTAATTGCCTCATGCAACGAGTAAAAATTTTGAAGATGTAAATTTAAGTTTTGAACACTAGAATAACCTCTAGACGTCGTTTTACCATCAAAGATACAGAAATGTGACCCTAGTGTATCTAAGAGTGTTTTAATCACATAAAGACACCGCAGAAAGCGAAAGACGTTAGCCTGAACAGCTTCGGCATCGGATTTCTATTCGCCAACACATAGTCGTCTGGTGTAATTACAAGGCGTCGAAGAATTGCAAAAACTGCTTCCCAGGAATTGTAAACTGTGCATATTAACATTCCTAATTGCCTCATGCAACGAGTAAAAATTTTGTAGATGTAAATTTAAGTTTTGAACACTAGAATAACCTCTAGACGTCGTTTTACCATCAAAGATACAGAAATGTGACCCTAGTGTATCTAAGAGTGTTTTTAGCACATAAAGACACCGCAGAAAGCGATAGACGTTAACCTGAGCAGCTTCTGCATCGGTTTTCCATTCGCCAATACACAGTCGTCTGGTGTAATTACAAGGCGTCGAAGAATTGCAAAAACTGCTTCCCAGGAATTGTAATCTGTGCATATTAACGTTCCTAATTGCATCATGCACCGAGAAAAATTTTCTAGATGTAAATTTATGTTTTGAACACTAGAATAACCTCTAGAGGACGTTTTAACAACAAACATACAGAAAAGTGACCCTAGTGTATCTAGGAGTATTTTTAGCAAATAAAGACACCTCAGAAAGCGATAGACATTAGCCTGAGCAGCTTCTGCATCAGTTTTCTATTCGCCATTACCTAGTCGTCTGGTGTAATTACAATACGTCGAAGATTTGCAAAAACTGCTTCCCAGGAATTGTAAAATGTGCATATTAATCTTCCTAATTGCCTCATGCACCGAGTAACAATTTTCTAGTTGTAAATTTAAGTTTTGAACACTAGAATAACCTCTAGACAACGTTTTAACTTCAAAGATAGAGAAATGTGACTCTAGTGTATCTAATAGTGTTTTTAGCACAAAAAGACAGAGAAGAGAGCGATAGACGTTAGTCTGCGCAGCTTCTCCATCGTTTTTCCATTCGCCATTATATAGTCGTCTGGTGTAATTACAGGGCGTCGAAGAATTACAAAAACTGCTTCCCAGGAATTGTAAACTGTGCATATTAACATTCCTAATTGCCTCATGCACCGAGTAACATTTTTCTAGATGTATATTTAAGTTTAGAACACTAGAATAACCTCTAGATGTCGTTGTAGCATCTAAGATAGAGAAATGTGACCCTAGTGTATCTAATAGTGTTTTTAGCACATAAAGACACCGTAGAAAGCGATAGACGTTAGTCTGAGCAGCTTCTGCATTGGTTTTCCATTAACCAATACATAGTCGTTTGGTGTAATTACAAGGCGTCGTAGAATTGAAAAAACTGCTTCCCAGGAATTGTAAACTGTGCAATTTAACATTCCTAATTGCCTCATGCACCGAGTAACAATTTTCTAGATGTAAATTTAAGTTTTGAACACTAGAATAACCTCTAGACGTCGTATTAACATCAAAGACAAAAGAAATGTGACCCTAGTGTATCTCAGAGTGTTTTTAGCACATAAAGACACCGCAGAAAGCGATAGACGTTAGACTGAGCAGCTTCTGCATTGGTTTTCCATTTGCCAATACATAGTCGTCTGGTGTAATTACAAGGCGTCGAAGAATTGCAAAAAGTGCTTCCCAGGAATTCTAAACTGTGCATATTAACGTTCCTAATTGCATCATGCACCGAGAAAAATTTTCTAGATGTAAATTTAAGTTTTGAACACTAGAATAACCTCAAAAGGACGTTTTAACACCAAACATACAGAAAAGTGACCCTAGTGTATCTAAGAGTGTTTTTAGCACATAAAGACAGAGCAGAAAGCGATAGACGTTAGTCTCAGCAGCTTCTGCATTGGTTTTCCATTAACCAATACATAGTCGTTTGGTGTAATTACAAGGCGTCGAAGAATTAAAAAAACTGCTTCCCAGGAATTGTAAACTGTGCATATTAACGTTCCTAATTGCATCATGCACCGAGAAAATTTTTCTAGATGTAAATTTATGTTTTGAACACTAGAATAACCTCTAGAGGACGTTTTAACAACAAACATACAGAAAAATGACCCTAGTGTATCTAGGAGTGTTTTTAGCAAATAAAGACACCTCAGAAAGCGATAGACATTAGCCTGAGCAGCTTCTGCATCAGTTTTCTATTCGCCATTACATAGTCGTCTGGTGTAATTACAAGGCGTCGAAGAATTGCAAAAACTGCTTCCCAGGAATTGTAAAATGTGCATATTAATCTTCCTAATTGCCTCATGCACCGAGAAAAATTTTCTAGATGTAAATTTAAGTTTTGAACACTAGAATAACCTCAAGAGGACGTTTTAACATCAAACATACAGAAAAGTGACCCTAGTGTATCTAAGAGTATTTTTAGCAAATAAACACACCTCAGAAAGCGATAGACGTTAGCCTGAGCAGCTTCTGCATCGGTTTTCCATTTGCCAATACATAGTCGTCTGGTGTAATTACAAGGCGTCGAAGAATTGCAAAAACTGCTTCCCAGGAATTGTAAAATGTGCATATTAACATTCCTAATTGCCTCGTGGACCGAGTAACAATTTACTAGATGTAAATTTAAGTTTTGAACACTAGAATAACCTCTAGACAACGTTTTAACATCAAAGATAGAGAAATGTGACCCTAGTGTATCTAATAGTGTTTTTAGCACACAAAGACACCGCAGAAAGTGATAGACGTTAGCTTGAGCAGCTTCTGCATCGGTTTTCCATTCGCCATTATATAGTCATCTGGTGTAATTACAGGGCGTCGAAGAATTGCAAAAACTGCTTCCCAGGAATTGTAAACTATGCATATTAACATTCCTAATTGCGTCATGCACCGAGTAACAATTTTCTAGATGTAAATTTAAGTTTTGAATACTAGAATAACCTCTAGATGTCGTTGTAGCATCTAAGATAGAGAAATGTGACCCTAGTGTATCTAATAGTGTTTTTAGCACATAAAGACACCGTAGTAAGCGATAGACGTTAGTCTGAGCAGCTTCTGAATTGGTTTTCCATTAACCAATACATAGTCGTTTGGTGTAATTACAAGGCGTCGAAGAATTGAAAAAACTGCTTCCCAGGAATTGTAAACTGTGCAATTTAACATTCCTAATTGCCTCATGCACCGAGTAACAATTTTCTAGATGTAAATTTAAGTTTTGAACATTAGAATAACCTCTAGACGTCGTATTAACATCAAAGACAAAAGAAATGTGACCCTAGTGTATCTAAGAGTGTTTTTAGCACATAAAAACACCGCAGAAAGCGATAGACGTTAGCCTGAGCAGCTTCTGCATCGGTTTTCCATTCGCCAATACATAGTCATCTGGTGTAATTACAAGGCGTCGAAGAATTGCAAAAACTGCTTAACAGGAATTGTAAACTGTGCATATTAACGTTCCTAATTGCCTCATGCACCGAGAAAAATTTTCTAGATGTAAATTTAAGTTTTGAACACTAGAATAACCTCTAGACGAGGTTTTAACATCAAACATACAGAAAAGTGACCCTAGTGTATCTAAGAGTGTTTTTAGCACGTAAAGACACCGCAGAAAGCGATAGACGTTAGTCTGAGCAGCTTCTGCATTGGTTTTCCATTCACCATTACATAGTCGTCTGGTGTAATCACAAGGCATCGAAGAATTGCAAAAACTGCTTCCCAGCAATTGTAAAATGTGCATATTAACATTCCTAATTGCCTCATGGACCGAGTAACAATTTACTAGATGTAAATTTAAGTTTTGAACACTAGAATAACCTCTAGACGTCGTATTAACATCAAAGATACAGAAATGTGAACCTAGTGTATCTAAGAGTGTTTTTAGCACATAAAGACACCGCAGAAAGCGATAGACGTTAGCCTGACCCTAGTGTATGTAAGAGTGTTTTTAGCACATAAAGATACCGCAGAAAGCAATAGACGTTAGCCTGAGCAGCTTCTGCATCAGTTTTCTATTCGCCATTACATAGTCGTCTGGTGTAATTACAGGGCGTCGAAGAATTGCAAAAACTGCTTCCCAGGAATTATAAACTGTGCATATTAACATTCCTAATTGCGTCATGCACCGAGTAACAATTTTCTAGATGTAAATTTAAGTTTTGAACACTAGAATAACCTCTAGATGTCGTTGTAGCATCTAAGATAGAGAAATGTGACCCTAGTGTATCTAATAGTGTTTTTAGCACATAAAGACACCGTAGAAAGCGATAGACGTTAGTCTGAGCAGCTTCTGCATTGGTTTTCCATTAACCAATACATAGTCGTTTGGTGTAATTACAAGGCGTCGAAGAATTGCAAAAACTGCTTCCCAGGAATGGTAAACTGTGCATATTAACGTTTCGAATTGCCTCATGCACCGAGAAAAATTTTCTAGATGTAAATTTAAGTTTTGAACACTATAATAACAGCTAGACGACCTTTTAACATCAAACATACAGAAAAGTGACCCTAGTGTATCTAAGAGTGTTTTTAGCACGTAAAGACACCGCAGAAAGCGATAGACGTTAGTCTGAGCAGCTTCTGCATTGGTTTTCCATTCACCATTACATAGTCGTCTGGTGTAATTACAAGGCGTCGAAGAATTGCAAAACCGCTTCCCAGGAATTGTAAACTGTGCATATTAACGTTCCTAATTGCCTCATGGACCGAGTAACAATTTACTAGATGTAAATTTAAGTTTTGAACACTAGAACAACCTCTAGACGTCGTATTAACATCAAAGATACAGATATGTGAACCTAGTGTATCTAAGAGTGTTTTTAGCACATAAAGACACCGCAGAAAGCGATAGACGTTAGCCTAAGCAGCTTCTGCATCGGTTTTCCATTCGCCAATACATAGTCGTCTGGTGTAATTACAAGGCGTCGAAGAATTGCAAAACCGCTTCCCAGGAATTGTAAACTGTGCAATATGCACCGAGTAACAATTTTCTAGATGTAAATTTAAGTTTTGAACACTAGAATAACCTCTAGATGTCGTTGTAGCATCTAAGATAGAGAAATGTGACCCTAGTGTATCTAATAGTGTTTTTAGCACATAAAGTTAATATATCTGTTAATATAACAACCCTAATTGGCTCATGCAACGAGTAACAATTTTCTAGATGTAAATTTAAGTTTTGAACACTAGAATAACCTCTAGACGTCGTTTTACCATCAAAGATACAGAAATGTGACCCTAGTGTATATAAGAGTGTTTTAATCACATAAAGACACCGCAGAAAGCGAAAGACATTAGCCTGAACAGCTTCTGCATCGGTTTTCTATTCGCCATTACATAGTCGTCTGGTGTAATTACAAGGCGTCGAAGAATTACAAAAACTGCTTCCCAGGAATTGTAAAATTTGCATATTAACATTCCTAATTGCCTCATGGACCGAGTAACAATTTACTAGAAGTAAATTTAAGTTTTGAACACTAGAATAACCTCTAGACGTCGTTTTACCATCAAAGATACAGAAATGTGACCCTAGTGTATCTAAGAGTGTTTTAATCACATAAAGACACCGCAGAGAGCGAAAGACGTTAGCCTGAAAAGCTTCTGCATCGGATTTCTATTCGCCAATACATAGTCGTCTGGTGTAATTACAAGGAGTCGAAGAATTGCTAAAACTGCTTCCCAGGAATTGTAAACGGTGCATATTAACATTCCCAATTGCCTCATGCAACAAGTAAAAATTTTGTAAATGTATATTCAAGTTTTGAACTCTAGAATAATCTTTAAACGACGTTTTAACATCAAATATACAGAAATGTGACCCTAGTGTATCTAAGAGTGTTTTTAGCACATAAAGACACAGCAGAAAGCGATAGACGTTAGCCTGAGCAGCTTCTGCATCGGTTTTCCATTCGCCAATACATAGTCGTCTGGTGTAATTACAAGGCGTCGATGAATTGCAAAAACTGCTTCCCAGGAATTGTAAACTGTGCATATTAACGTTCCTAATTGCATCATGCACCGAGAAAAATTTTCTAGATGTAAATTTAAGTTTTGAACACTAGAATAACCTCTAGAGGACGTTTTAACACCAAACAAACAAAAAAGTGACCCTAGTGTATCTAAGAGTGTTTTTAGCAAATAAATACACATCAGAAAGCGATAGACGTTAGCCTGAGCAGCTTCTGCCTCGGTTTTCCATTCGCCAATACATAGTCATTTGGTGTAATTACAAGGCGTCGAAGAATTGCAAAAACTGCTTCCCAGGAATTGTAAAATGCGCATATTAACATTCCTAATTGCCTCATGGCCCGAGTAACAATTTACTAGATGTAAATTTAAGTTTTGAACACTAGAATAACCTCTAGACAACGTTTTAACATCAAAGATAGAGAAATGTGACCCTAGTGTATCTAATAGTGTTTTTAGCACATAAAGACACCGCAGAAAGTGATAGACGTTAGCCTGAGCAGCTTCTGCATCGGTTTTCCATTCGCCAATACATAGTCGTCTTGTGTAATTACAAGGCGTCGAAGAATTGCAAAAACTGCTTCCCAGGAATTGTAAACTGTGCATATAACGTTCCTAATTGCATCATGCACCGAGAAAAATTTTGTAGATGTAAATTTAAGTTTTGAACACTAGAATAACCTCTAGACGACGTTTTAACATCAAACATACAGAGAAGTGACCCTAGTGTATCTAAGAGTGTTTTTAGCAAATAAAGAGACCTCAGAAAGCGATAGACGTTAGCCTGAGCAGCTTCTGCATCGGTTTTCCATTGGCCAATACATAATCGTCTGGTGTAATTACAAGGCGTCGAATAATTGCAAAAACTGCTTCCCAGGAATTGTAAACTGTGCATATTCACGTTCTTAATTGCCTCATGCACCGAGAAAAATTTTCTAGATGTAAATTTAAGTTTTGAACCTTAGAATAACCTCTAGACGACGTTTTAACATCAAACATACAGAAAACCCTAGTGTATCTAAGAGTGTTTTTAGCACATAACGACACCGCAGAAAGCGATAGACGTTAGTCTGAGCAGCTTCTGCATTGGTTTTCCATTCGCCATTACATAGTCGTCTGGGCTAATTACGATACGTCGATGAATTGCTAAAAGTAGCTTCCCAGGGGTTGTAAACTGTGCATATTATCACCCCTAATTTTCTCATGCAACGAGTAACAATTTTGTAGATGTAAATTTAGGTTTTGAACAATAGAATAACTTCTAGAGGACGTTTTAACATCAAACATACAAAAAAGTGACCCTAGTGTATCTAAGAGTGTTTTTAGCAAATAAAGACACCTCAGAAAGCGATAGACGTTAGCCTGAGCAGCTTCTGCATCGGTTTTCCATTCGCCAATGCATAGTCGTCTGGTGTAATTACAAGGCGTCGAAGAATTGCAAAAACTGCTTCCCAGGAATTGTAAAATGTGCATATTAACATTCCTAATTGCCTCATGGACCGAGTAACAATTTACTAGATGTAAATTTAAGTTTTGAACACTAGAATAACCTCTAGACAACGTTTTAACATCAAAGATAGAGAAATGTGACCCTAGTGTATCTAATAGTGTTTTTAGCACATAAAGACACCGCAGAAAGCGTTAGACGTTAGCCTGAGCAGCTTCTGCATCGGTTTTCCATTCGCCAATACTTGGTCGTCTGGTGTAAGTGCAAGGCGTCGAAGAATTGCAAAAACTGCTTCCCAGCAATTGTAAACTGTGCATATTAACGTTCCTAATTGCATCATGCACTGAGAAAAATTCTTTCGATGTAAATTTAAGTTTTGAACACTAGAATAACCTCTAGACGACGTTTTAACATCAAAGATAGAGAAAAGCGACCCTAGTGTATCTAAGAGTGTTTTTAGCAAATAAAGACACCTCAGAAAGCGATAGACGTTAGCCTGAGCAGTTTCTGCATCGGTTTTCCATTCGCCAATACATAGTCGTTTGGTGTAATTACAAGGCGTCGAAGAATTGCAAAAACTGCTTCCCAGGAATTGTAAAATGCGCATATTAACATTCCTCATTGCCTCATGGCCCGAGTAACAATTTACTAGATGTAAATTTAATTTTGATCACTAGAATAACCTCTAGACAACGTTTTAACATCAAAGATAGAGAAATGTGACCCTAGTGTATCTAATAGTGTTTTTAGCACATAAAGACACCGCAGAAAGTGATAGACGTTAGCCTGAGCAGCTTCTGCATCGGTTTTCCATTCGCCAATACATAGTCGTCTTGTGTAATTACAAGGCGTCGAAGAATTGCAAAAACTGCTTCCCAGGAATTGTAAAATGTGCATATTAACGTTCCTAATTGCATCATGCACCAAGAAAAATTTTGTAGATGTAAATTTAAGTTTTGAACACTAGAATAACCTCTAGACGACGTTTTAACATCAAACATACAGAAAAGTGACCCTAGTGTATCTAAGAGTGTTTTTAGCAAATAAAGAGACCACAGAAAGCGATAGACGTTAGCCTGAGCAGTTTCTGCATCGGTTTTCCATTCGCCAATACATAGTCGTTTGGTGTAATTACAAGGCTTCGAAGAATATCAAAAACTGCTTCCCAGGAATTGTAAACTGTGCATATTAACGTTCCTAATTGCCTCAGGCACCGAGAAAAATTTTCTAGATGTAAATTTAAGTTTTGAACACTAGAATAACCTCTAGACGACGTTTTAACATCTAACATACAGAAAACCCTAGTGTATCTGAGAGTGTTTTTAGCACATAAAGACACCGCAGAAAGCGATAGACGATAGTCCGAGCAGCTTCAGCATTGGTTTTCCATTCGCCATTACATAGTCGTCTGGTCTAATTACGATACGTCGATGAATTGCTAAAAGTAGCTTCCCAGGAGTTGTAAACAGTGCATATTAACACCCCTAATTGGCTCATGCAACGAGTAACAATTTTGTAGATGTAAATTTAAGTTTTGAACACTAGAATAACCTATTGAGGACGTTTTAATATCAAACATACAGAAAAGTGACCCTAGTGTATCTAAGAGTGTTTTTAGCTAATAAAGACACCTTAGAAAGCGATAGACGTTAGCCTGAGCAGTTTCTGCATCGGTTTTCCATTCGCCAATACATAGTCGTCTGGTGTAATTACAAGGCGTCGAAGAATTGCAAAAACTGCTTCCCAGGAATTGTAAAATGTGCATATTAACATTCCTAATTGCCTCATGGACCGAGTAACAATTTACTAGATGTAAATTTAAGTTTTGAACACTAGAATCACCTTTAGACGTCGTTTTACCATCAAAGATACAGAAATAAGACATTAGTCTCATCAGTTTCTGAATTAGACTTTCCATTCGCCATCACATGGTCGTCTGTTATAATTACGATACGTAAATGAATTGCTAAAAGTGCTTCCCAGGAGTTATAAACTGTGCATATTAACATCCCTAATTGCCTCATGCAACGAGTGACAATTTTCTAGATGTAAATTAAAGTTTTGAACACTAGAATAACCTCTAAACGACGTTTTAACATCAAAGATACAGAAAAGTAACCCTAGTGTATCTAAGAGTGTTTTTAGCAAATAAAGACACCGCAGGAAGCGACGAGTAGCCTCATGCAACGAGTAAAAATTTTGTAGATGTATATTTAAGTTTAGAACACTAGAATAACCTCAAGACGACGTTTTAACATCAAAGAATTACAAAAACTGCTTCCCAGGAATTGTAAAATGTGCATATTAACATTCCTAATTGCCTCATGGACCGAGTAACAATTTACTAGTTGTAAATTTAAGTTTTGAACACTAGAATAACCTCTAGACGTCGTATTAACATCAAGATACAGAAATGTGATCCTAGTGTATCTAAGAGTGTTTTTAGCACATAAAGACACCGCAGAAAGCGATAGACGTTAGCCTGAGCAGCTTCTGCATCGGTCTTCCATTCGCCAATACATAGTCGTCTGGTGTAATTACAAGGCGTCGAAGAATTGCAAAAACCGCTTCCCAGGAATTGTAAACTGTGCATATTAACAACCCTAATTGGCTCATGCAACGAGTAACAATTTTCTAGATGTAAATTTAAGTTTTGAACACTAGAATAACCTCTAGACGTCGTTTTACCATCAAAGATACAGAAATGTGACCCTAGTGTATCTAATAGCGTTTTTAGCACATAAAGACACCGCAGAGAGCGATAGACGTTAGTCTGAGCAGCTTCTGCATTGGTTTTCCATTCGCCAATACATAGTCGTTTGGTGTAATTACAAGGCGTTGAAGAATTGCAAAAACTGCTTCCCATGAATTGTAAACTGCATATTAACGTTCCTAATTGCCTCATGCACCGAGAAAAATTTTCTAGATGTAAATTTAAGGTTTGAACACTAGAATAACTTTTAGACGTCGTTTTACTATCAAAGATACAGAAATGTGTCCCTAGTGTATCTAAGAGTGTTTTAGGCACATAAAGACACCGCAGAAAGCGATAGACGTTAGCCTGAGCAGCTTCTGCATCGGTTTTCCATTCGCCAGTACATAGTCGTCTGGTGTAATTATAAGGCGTCGAAGAATTGCAAAAACTGCTTCCCAGGAATTGTAAAATGTGCACATTAACATTCCTAATTGCCTCATGCAACGAGTAAAAATTTTGTAGATGTATATTTAAGTATTGAACACTAGAATAACCACTAGACCACGTTTTAACATCAAACATACAGAAAAGTAACCCTAGTGTAGCTAAGAGTGTTTTTAGCAAATAAAGACACCTCAGAAAGCGCTAGACGTTAGCCTGAGTAGCTTCTGCATCGCTTTTCTATTCGCCATTACATAGTCGTCTGGTATAATTACAAGGCGTCGAAGAATTGCAAAAACTGCTTCCCAGGAATTGTAAAATGTGCATATTAACATTCCTAAATGCCTCATGCACCGAGAAAAAGATACTAGATGTAAATTTAAGTTTTGAACACTAAAATAACCTCTAGACGACGTTTTAACATCAAACATACAGAAAAGTGACCCTAGTGTATCTAAGAGGGTTTCTAGCACATAAAGACACCGCAGAAAGCGATAGACGTTAGCCTGAGCAGCTTCTGCATCGGTTTTCTTTTCGCCATTACATAGTCGTCTGGTGTAATTACAAGGCGTCGAAGAATTGCATAAACTGCTTCCCAGGAATTGTAAAATGTGCATATTAACATTCCTAAATGCCTCATGCAACGAGTAAAAATTTTGTAGATGTATATTTAAGTTTTGAACACTAGAATAACCTCTAGACGACGTTTTACCATCAAAGATACAGAAATGTGAACCTAGTGTATCTAAGAGTGTTTTAAGCACATAAAAACACCGCAGAAAACGATAGACTTTAGTCTGAGCAGATTCTGCATCGGTTTTCCATTCGCCATTACATAGTCGTCTGGTGTAATTACAAGGCGTCGAAGAATTGCAAAAACTGCTTAGCAGGAATTGTAAAATGTGCATATTATCATTCCTAATTGCCTCATGCACCGAGTAATAATTTTCTAGATGTAAATTTAAGTTTTCAACACTAGAATAACCTCTAGACGTCGTATTAACATCAAAGACAAAAGAAATGTGACCCTAGTGTATCTAAGAGTGTTTTTAGCACATAAAGACACCTCAGAAAGCGATAGACGTTAGCCTGAGCAGCTTCTGCATCGGTTTTCCATTAGCCAATACATAGTCGTCTGGTGTAATTACATGGCGTCGAAGAATTGCAAAAACTGCTTCCCAGGAATTGTAAAATGTGCATATTAACATTCCTAATTGCCTCATGGACCGAGTAACAATTTACTAGATGTAAATTTAAGTTTTGAACACTAGAATAACCTCTAGACAACGTTTTAACATCAAAGATAGAGAAATGTGACCCTAGCGTATCTAATACTGTTTTTAGCACATAAAGACACCGCAGAGAGCGATAGACGTTAGTCTGAGCAGCTTCTGCATTGGTTTTCCATTCGCCAATACATAGTCGTTTGGTGTAATTACAAGGCGTCGACGAATTGCAAAAACTGCTACCCATGAATTGTAAACTGTGCATATTAACGTTCCTAATTGCCTCATGCACCGAGTAAAATTTTCTAGATGTGAATTTAAGTTTTGAACACTAGAATAACCTCTAGACGTCGTTTTACCATCAAGGATACAGAAATGTGACCCTAGTGTATCTAAGAGTGTTTTAATCACATAAAGACACCGCAGAAAGCGAAAGACGTTAGCCTGATCAGCTTCTGCATCGGTTTTCTATTCGCCATTACATAGTCGTCTGGTGTAATTACAAGGCGTCGAAGAATTGCAAAAACTGCTTCCCAGGAATTGTGAAATGTGCATATTAACATTCCTAATTGCCTCATGCAACGAGTAAAAATTTTGTAGATGTATATTTAAGTTTTGAACACTAGAATAACCTTTAGACGACGTTTTAACATCAAATATACAGAAATATGACCCTAGTGTATCTAAGAATGTTATTAGCACGTAAAGACACCGCAGAAAGCGATAGACGTTAGCCTGAGCAGCTTCTGCATCGGTTTTCTATTCGCCATTACATAGTCGTCTGGTGTAATTACAAGGCGTCGAAGAATTGCAAAAACTGCTTCCCAGGAATTGTAAACTGTGCATATTAACGTTCCTAATTGCATCATGCACCGAGAAAAAGTTTCTAGATGTAAATTTAAGTTTTGAACACTAGAATAACCTCTAGACAACGTTTTAACATCAAACATACAGAAAAGTGACCCTAGTGTATCTAAGAGTGTTTTTAGCAAATAAAGACACCGCAGAACGCGATAGACGTTAGTCTGAGCAGCTTCTGCATTGGTTTTCCATTCGCCATTACATAGTCGTCTGGTCTAATTACGATACGTCGATGAATTGCTAAAAGGAGCAGGAGTTGTAAACTGCGCATATTAACACCCCTAATAGGCTCATGCAACGAGTAACAATTTTCTAGATGTAAATTTAAGTTTTGAACACTAGAATAACCTCTAGACGTCGTTTTACCATCAAAGATACAGAAATGTGACCCTAGTGTATCTAAGAGTGTTTTAAGCACATAAAGACAACGCAGAAAGCGAAAGACTTTAGTTTGAGCAGTCTCTGTATTGGTTTTCTATTCGCCATTACATAGTCGTCTGGTGTAATCACAAGGCATCGAAGAATTACAAAAACTGCTTCCCAGGAATTGTAAAATGTGCATATTAACATTCCTAATTGCGTCATGGACCGAGTAACAATTTACTAGATGTAAATTTAAGTTTTGAACACTAGAATAACCTCTAGACAACGTTTTAACATCAAAGATAGAGAAATGTGAACCTAGTGTATCTAAGAGTGTTTTTAGCACATAAAGACACCGCAGAAAGCGATAGACGTTAGACTGAGCAGCTTCTGCATCGGTTTTCCATTCGCCAATACATAGTCGTCTGGTGTAATTACAAGGCGTCGAAGAATTGCAAAAACCGCTTCCCAGGAATTGTAAACTGTGCATATTAACAACCCTAATTGGCTCGTGCAACGAGTAACAATTTTCTAGATGTAAATTTAAGTTTTGAACACTAGAATAACCTCTAGACGTCGTTTTACCATTAAGGATACAGAAATGTGACCCTAGTGTATCTAAGAGTGTTTTAATCACATAAAGACACCGCAGAAAGCGAAAGACGATAGCCTGAGCAGCTTCTGCATCGGTTTTCTATTCGCCATTACGTAGTCGTCTGGTGTAATTACAAGGCGTCGAAGAATTACAAAAACTGCTTCCCAGGAATTGTAAAATGTGCATATTAACATTCCTAATTGCCTCATGGACCGAGTAAAATTTACTAGATGTAAATTTAAGTTTTGAACACTAGAATAACTTCTAGACAACGTTTTAACATCAAAGATAGAGAAATGTGACCCTAGTGTATCTAATAGTGTTTTTAGCACATAAAGACACCGCAGAGAGCGATAGACGTTAGTCTGAGCAGCTTCTGCATTGGTTTCCATTCGTTTGGTGTAATTACAAGGCGTCGACGAATTGCTAAAACTGCTACCTATGAATTGTAAACTGTGCATATTAACGTTCCTAATTGCCTCATGCACCGAGAAAAATTTTCTAGATGTAAATTTAAGGTTTGAACACTAGAATAACCTTTAGACGTCGTTTTACCATCAAAGATACAGAAATGTGTCCCTAGTGTATCTAAGAGTGTTTTAATCACATAAAGACACCGCAGAAAGCGAAAGACGTTAGCCTGAGCAGCTTCTGCATCGGTTTTCTATTCGCCATTACATAGTCGTCTGGTGTAATTACAAGGCGTCGAAGAATTGCAAAAACTGCTTCCCAGGAATTGTGAAATGTGCATATTAACATTCCTAATTGCCTCATGCAACGAGTAAAAATTTTGTAGTTGTATATTTAAGTTTTGAACACTAGAATAACCTTTAGACGACGTTTTAACATCAAATATACAGAAATATGACCCCAGTGTATCTAAGAGTGTTTTCAGCACATAAAGACACCGCAGAAAGCGAAAGACGTTAGCCTGAGCAGCTTCTGCATCGGTTTTCTATTCGCCATTACATAGTCGTCTGGTGTAATTACAAGGCGTCGAAGAATTGCAAAAACTGCTTCCCAGGAATTGTAAAATGTGCATATTAACATTCCTAATTGCCTCATGCAACGAGTAAAAATTTTGTAGATGTAAATTTAAGTTTTAAACACTAGAATAACCTCTAGACGACGTTTTAACATCAAATATACAGAAATGTGACCCTAGTGTATCTAAGAGTATTTTTAGCACATAAAGACACCGCAGAAAGTGAGAGACTTTAGTCTGAGCATCTTCTGCATCGGTTTTCCATTCGCCATTACATAGTCGTCTGGTGTAATTACAAGGCGTCGAAGAATTGCAAAAACTGCTTCCCAGGAATTGTAAAATGTGCATATTAACATTCCTAATTGCCTCATGCAACGAGTAAAAATTTTGTAGATGTAAATTTAAGTTTTAAACACTAGAATAACCTCTAGACGACGTTTTAACATCAAATATACAGAAATGTGACCCTAGTGTATCTAAGAGTATTTTTAGCACATAAAGACACGCAGAAAGTGAGAGACTTTAGTCTGAGCATCTTCTGCATCGGTTTTCCATTCGCCATTACATAGTCGTCTGGTGTAATTACAAGGCGTCGAAGAATTGCAAAAACTGCTTCCCAGGAATTGTAAAATGTGCATATTAACATTCCTAATTGCCTCATGCAACGAGTAAAAATTTTGTAGATGTATATTTAAGTTTTGAACACTAGAATAACCTTTAGAGGACGTTTTAACATCAAATATACACAAATGTGACCCTAGTGTATCTAAGAGTGTTTTAAGTACATAAAGACACCGAAGAAAGCGAAAGACTTTAGTCTGATCAGCTTCTGCATCGCTTTTCTATTCGCCATTACATAGTCGTCTGGTGTAATTACAAGGCGTCGAAGAATTGCAAAAACTGCTTCCCAGTAATTGTAAAATGTGCATATTAACATTCCTAATTGCCTCATGCAACGAATAAAAATTTTGTAGATGTAAATTTAAGTTTTGAACACTAGAGTAACCTTTAGACGACGTTTTAACATCAAATATACAGAAATGTGACCCTAGTGTATCTAAGAGTGTTTTTAGCACATACAGACACCGCAGAGAGCGATAGACGTTAGCCTGAGCAGCTTCTGCATCGGTTTTCCATTCGCCAATACATAGTCGTCTTGTGTAATTACAAGGCGTCGAAGAATTGCAAAAACTGCTTCCCAGGAATTGTAAACTGTGCATATTAACGTTCCTAATTGCATCATGCACCAAGAAAAATTTTGTAGATGTAAATTTAAGTTTTGAACACTAGAATAACCTCTAGACGACGTTTTAACATCAAACATACAGAAAAGTGACCCTAGTGTATCTAAGAGTGTTTTTAGCAAATAAAGAGACCTCAGAAAGCGATAGACGTTAGCCTGAGCAGTTTCTGCATCGGTTTTCCTTTCGCCAATACATAGTCGTTTGGTGTAATTACAAGGCTTCAAAGAATATCAAAAACTGCTTCCCAGGAATTGTAAACTGTGCATATTAACGTTCCTAATTGCCTCAGGCACCGAGAAAAATTTTGTAGATGTAAATTTAAGTTTTGAACACTAGAGTAACCTTTAGACGACGTTTTAACATCAAATATACAGAAATGTTACCCTAGTGTATCTAAGAGTGTTTTTAGCACATACAGACACCGCAGAGAGCGATAGACGTTAGTCTGAGCAGTTTCTGCATTTGAATTTCCATTCGCCATTACATAGTCGTCTGGTCTAATTACAAGGCGTCGAAGAATTGCAAAAACTGCTTCCCAGTAATTGTAAAATGTGCATATTAACATTCCTAATTGCCTTATGCAACGATTAAAAATTTTGTAGATGTAAATTTAAGTTTTGAACACTAGAGTAACCTTTAGACGACGTTTTAACATCAAATATACAGAAATGTGACCCTAGTGTATCTAAGAGTGTTTTTAGCACATACAGACACCGCAGAGAGCGATAGACGTTAGCCTGAGCAGCTTCTGCATCGGTTTTCCATTCGCCAATACATAGTCGTCTTGTGTAATTACAAGGCGTCGAAGAATTGCAAAAACTGCTTCCCAGGAATTGTAAACTGTGCATATTAACGTTCCTAATTGCATCATGCACCAAGAAAAATTTTGTAGATGTAAATTTAAGTTTTGAACACTAGAATAACCTCTAGACGACGTTTTAACATCAAACATACAGAAAAGTGACCCTAGTGTATCTAAGAGTGTTTTTAGCAAATAAAGAGACCTCAGAAAGCGATAGACGTTAGCCTGAGCAGTTTCTGCATCGGTTTTCCTTTCGCCAATACATAGTCGTTTGGTGTAATTACAAGGCTTCGAAGAATATCAAAAACTGCTTCCCAGGAATTGTAAACTTTGCATATTAACGTTCCTAATTGCCTCAGGCACCGAGAAAAATTTTCTAGATGTAAATTTAAGTTTTGAACACTAGAATAACCTCTAGACGACGTTTTAACATCTAACATACAGAAAACCCTAGTGTATCTGAGAGTGTTTTTAGCACATAAAGACACCGCAGAAAGCGATAGACGTTAGTCCGAGCAGCTTCTGCATTGGTTTTCCATTCGCCATTACATAGTCGTCTGGTCTAATTACGATACGTCGATGAATTGCTAAAAGTAGCTTCCCAGGAGTTGTAAACAGTGCATATTAACACCCCTAATTGGCTCATGCAACGAGTAACAATTTTGTAGATGTAAATTTAAGTTTTGAACACTAGAATAACCTATTGAGGACGTTTTAATATCAAACATACAGAAAAGTGACCCTAGTGTATCTAAGAGTGTTTTTAGCTAATAAAGACAACTTAGAAAGCGATAGACGTTAGCCTGAGCAGCTTCTGCATCGGTTTTCCATTCGCCAATACATAGTCGTCTGGTGTAATTACAAGGCGTCGAAGAATTGCAAAAACTGCTTCCCAGGAATTGTAAAATGTGCATATTAACATTCCTAATTGCCTCATGGACCGAGTAACAATTTACTAGATGTAAATTTAAGTTTTGAACACTAGAATCACCTTTAGACGTCGTTTTACCATCAAAGATACAGAAATAAGACATTAGTCTCATCAGCTTCTGAATTAGACTTTCCATTCGCCATCACATGGTCGTCTGTTATAATTACGATACGTAAATGAATTGCTAAAAGTGCTTCCCAGGAGTTATAAACTGTGCATATTAACATCCCTAATTGCCTCATGCAACGAGTGACAATTTTCTAGATGTAAATTAAAGTTTTGAACACTAGAATAACCTCTAAACGACGTTTTAACATCAAAGATACAGAAAAGTAACCCTAGTGTATCTAAGAGTGTTTTTAGCAAATAAAGACACCGCAGGAAGCGACGAGTAGCCTCATGCAACGAGTAAAAATTTTGTAGATGTATATTTAAGTTTTGAACACTAGAATAACCTCAAGACGACGTTTTAACATCAAACTTACAGAAAAGTGACCCTAGTGTATCTAAGAGTGTTTTTAGCAAATAAGACACCGCAGAACGCGATAGACGTTAGTCTGAGCAGCTTCTGCATTGGTTTTCCATTCGCCATTACATAGTCGTCTGGTCTAATTACGATACGTCGATGAATTGCTAAAAGGAGCTTCCCAGGAGTTGTAAACAGTGCATATTAACACCCCTAATTGGCTCATGCGACGAGTAACAATTTTGTAGATGTAAATTTAAGTTTTGAACACTAGAATAACCTATTGAGGACGTATTAACATCAAACATACAGAAAAGTGACCCTAGTGTATCTAAGAGTGTTTTTAGCTAATAAAGACACCTTAGAAAGCGATAGACGTTAGCCTGAGCAGCTTCTGCATCGGTTTTCCATTCGCCAATACATAGTCGTCTGGTGTAATTACAAGGCGTCGAAGAATTGCAAAAACTGCTTCCCAGGAATTGTAAAATGTGCATATTAACATTCCTAATTGCCTCATGGACCGAGTAACAATTTACTAGTTGTAAATTTAAGTTTTGAACACTAGAATAACCTCTAGACGTCGTTTTACCATCAAAGATACAGAAATGTGACCCTAGTGTATCTAAAAGTGTTTTAAGCACATAAAGACACCGCAGAAAGCGAAAGACTTTAGTCTGAGCAGTTTCTGCATTGGTTTTCTATTCGCCATTACATAGTCGTCTGGTGTAATCACAAGGCATCGAAGAATTACAAAAACTGCTTCCCAGGAATTGTAAAATGTGCATATTAACATTCCTAATTGCCTCATGGACCGAGTAACAATTTACTAGTTGTAAATTTAAGTTTTGAACACTAGAATAACCTCTAGACGTCGTATTAACATCAAGATACAGAAATGTGATCCTAGTGTATCTAAGAGTGTTTTTAGCACATAAAGACACCGCAGAAAGCGATAGACGTTAGCCTGAGCAGCTTCTGCATCGGTCTTCCATTCGCCAATACATAGTCGTCTGGTGTAATTACAAGGCGTCGAAGAATTGCAAAAACCGCTTCCCAGGAATTGTAAACTGTGCATATTAACAACCCTAATTGGCTCATGCAACGAGTAACAATTTTCTAGATGTAAATTTAAGTTTTGAACACTAGAATAACCTCTAGACGTCGTTTTACCATCAAAGATACAGAAATGTGACCCTAGTGTATCTAATAGTGTTTTTAGCACATAAAGACACCGCAGAGAGCGATAGACGTTAGTCTGAGCAGCTTCTGCATTGGTTTTCCATTCGCCAATACATAGTCGTTTGGTGTAATTACAAGGCGTTGAAGAATTGCAAAAACTGCTTCCCATGAATTGTAAACTGCATATTAACGTTCCTAATTGCCTCATGCACCGAGAATTAAGGTTTGAACACTAGAATAACTTTTAGACATTCCTAATTGCCTCATGGACCGAGTAACAATTTACTAGTTTTAAATTTAAGTTTTGAACACTAGAATAACCTCTAGACGTCGTATTAACATCAAGATACAGAAATGTGATCCTAGTGTATCTAAGAGTGTTTTTAGCACATAAAGACACCGCAGAAAGCGATAGACGTTAGCCTGAGCAGCTTCTGCATCGGTCTTCCATTCGCCAATACATAGTCGTCTGGTGTAATTACAAGGCGTCGAAGAATTGCAAAAACCGCTTCCCAGGAATTGTAAACTGTGCATATTAACAACCCTAATTGGCTCATGCAACGAGTAACAATTTTCTAGATGTAAATTTAAGTTTTGAACACTAGAATAACCTCTAGACGTCGTTTTACCATCAAAGATACAGAAATGTGACCCTAGTGTATCTAATAGTGTTTTTAGCAAATAAAGACACCGCAGAGAGCGATAGACGTTAGTCTGAGCAGCTTCTGCATTGGTTTTCCATTCGCCAATACATAGTCGTTTGGTGTAATTACAAGGCGTTGAAGAATTGCAAAAACTGCTTCCCATGAATTGTAAACTGCATATTAACGTTCCTAATTGCCTCATGCACCGAGAAAAATTTTCTAGATGTAAATTTAAGGTTTGAACACTAGAATAACTTTTAGACGTCGTTTTACCATCAAAGATACAGAAATTGTGTCCCCTAGTGTATCTAAGAGTGTTTTAGGCACATAAAGACACCGCAGAAAGCGATAGACGTTAGCCTGAGCAGCTTCTGCATCGGTTTTCCATTCGCCAGTACATAGTCGTCTGGTGTAATTACAGAGCGTCGAAGAATTGCAAAAACTGCTTCCCAGGAATTGTAAAATGTGCACATTAACATTCCTAATTGCCTCATGCAACGAGTAAAAATTTTGTAGATGTATATTTAAGTATTGACACTAGAATAACCACTAGACCACGTTTTAACATCAAACATACAGAAAAGTAACCCTAGTGTATCTAAGAGTGTTTTTAGCAAATAAAGACACCTCAGAAAGCGCTAGACGTTAGCCTGAGTAGCTTCTGCATCGGTTTTCTCATTCGCCAAAACATAGTCGGTCTGGTGTAATTACAAGGCGTCGAAGAATTGGAAAAACTGCTTCCCAGGAATTGTAAACTGTGCATATTAACGTTCCTAATTGCATCATGCACCGAGAAAAAGTATCTAGATGGAAATTTAAGTTTTGAACACTAGAATAACCTCTAGACAACGTTTTAACATCAAACATACAGAAAAGTAACCCTATTGTATCTAAGAGTGTTTTTAGCAAATAAAGACACAGCAGAACGCGATAGACGTTAGTCTGAGCAGCTTCTGCATCGCTTTTCTATCGCCATTACATAGTCGTCTGGTATAATTACAAGGCGTCGAAGAATTGCAAAAACTGCTTCCAGGAATTGTAAAATGTGCCATATTAACATTCCTAAATGCCTCATGCACCGAGAAAAAGTTTCTAGATGTAAATTTAAGTTTTGAACACTAAATAACCTCTAGACGACGTTTTAACATCAAACCATACAGAAAAGTGACCCTAGTGTATCTAAGAGGGTTTCTAGCACATAAAGACACCCGCAGAAAGCGATAGACGTTAGCCTGAGCAGCTTCTGCATCGGTTTTCTTTTCGCCATTACATAGTCGTCTGGTGTAATTACAAGGCGTCGAAGAATTGCATAAACTGCTTCCCAGGAATTGTAAAATGTGCATATTAACATTCCTAAATGCCTCATGCAAGGAGTAAAAATTTTGTAGATGTATATTTAAGTTTTGAACACTAGAATAACCTCTAGACGACGTTTTACCATCAAAGATACAGAAATGTGAACCTAGTGTATCTAAGAGTGTTTTAAGCACATAAAAACACCGCAGAAAGACGATAGACTTTAGTCTGAGCAGATTCTGGCATCGGTTTTTCCATTCGCCATTACATAGTCGCCTGGTGTAATTACAAGGCGTCGAAGAATTGCAAAAACTGCTTAGCAGGAATTGTAAAATGTGCATATTAACATTCCTAATTGCCTCATTGCACCGAGTAATAATTTTCTAGATGTAAATTTAAGTTTTCAACACTAGAATAACCTCTAGACGTCGTATTAACATCAAAGACAAAAGAAATGTGACCCTAGTGTATCTAAGAGTGTTTTTAGCACATAAAGACACCTCAGAAAGCGATAGACGTTAGCCTGAGCAGCTTCTGCTTCGGTTTTCCATTAGCCAATACATAGTCGTCTGGTGTAATTACATGGCGTCGAAGAATTGCAAAACTTGCTTCCCAGGAATTGTAAAATGTGCATATTAACATTCCTAATTGCCTCATGGACCGAGTAACAATTTACTAGATGTAAATTTAAGTTTTGAACACTAGAATAACCTCTAGACAACGTTTTAACATCAAAGATAGAGAAATGTGACCCTAGCGTATCTAATAGTGTTTTTAGCACATAAAGACACCGCAGAGAGCGATAGACGTTAGTCTGAGCAGCTTCTGCATTGGTTTTCCATTCGCCAATACATAGTCGTTTTGGTGTAATTACAAGGCGTCGACGAATTGCAAAAAACTGCTACCCATGAATTGTAAACTGTGCATATTAACGTTCCTAATTGCCTCATGCACCGAGAAAAATTTTCTAGATGTAAATTTAAGTTTTGAACACTAGAATAACCTCTAGACGTCGTTTTACCATCAAGGATACAGAAATGTGACCCCTAGTGAATCTAAGAGTGTTTTAATTACATAAAGACACCGCAGAAAGCGAAAGACGTTAGCCTGATCAAGCTTCTGCATCGGTATCAGTTTCTATTCGCCATTACATAGTCGTCTGGTGTAATTACAAGGCGTCGAAGAATTACAAAAAACTGCTTCCCAGGAATTGTAAAATGTGCATATTAACATTCCTATTTGCCTCATGGACCGAGTAACAATTTACTAGATTTAAATTAAGTTTTTGAACACTAGAATAACCTCTAGACAACGTTTTAACATCAAAGATAGAGAAATGTGACCCTAGCGTATCTAATAGTGTTTTTAGCACATAAAGACACCGCAGAGAGCGATAGACGTTAGTCTGAGCAGCTTCTGCATTGGTTTTCCATTCGCCAAATACATAGTCGTTGGTGTAATTACAAGGCGTCGACGAATTGCAAAAACTGCTACCATGAATTGTAAACTGTGCATATTAACGTTCCTAATTGCCCTCGTGCACCGAGAAAATTTTCTAGATGTAAATTTAAGGTTTGAACACTAGAATAACCTTTAGACGTCGTTTTACCATCAAAGATACAGAAATGTGTCCCTAGTGTATCTAAGAGTGTTTTAGGCCCATAAAAGACACCGCAGAAAGCGATAGACGTTAGCCTGAGCAGCTTCTGCATCGGTTTTCTATTCGCCATTACATAGTCGTCTGGTGTAATTACAAGGCGTCGAAGAATTGCAAAAACTGCTTCCCAGAATGTGAAATGTGCATATTAACATTCCTAATTGCCTCATGCAACGAGTAAAAATTTTTGTAGATGTATATTAAGTTTTGAACACTAGAATAACCTTTAGACGACGTTTTAACATCAAATATACAGAAATATGACCCTAGTGTATCTAAGAATGTTATTAGCACGTAAAGACACCGCAGAAAGCGATAGACGTTAGTCTGAGCAGCTTCTGCATTGGGTTTTCCATTCGCCATTACATAGTCGTCTGGTCTAATTACGATACGTCGATGAATTGCTAAAAGGAGCTTCCCAGGAGTTGTAAACTGCGCATATTAACACCCCTAATAGGCTCATGCAACGAGTAACAATTTTCTAGATGTAAATTTAAGTTTTGAACACTAGAATAACCTCTAGACGTCGTTTTACCATTAAGGATACAGAAATGTGACCCTAGTGTATCTAAGAGTGTTTTAATCACATAAAGACACCGCAGAAAGCGAAAGACGATAGCCTGAGCAGCTTCTGCATCGGTTTTCTATTCGCCATTACATAGTCGTCTGGTGTAATTACAAGGCGTCGAAGAATTGCAAAAACCGCTTTCCAGGAATTGTAAACTGTGCATATTAACAACCCTAATTGGCTCATTGCAACGAGTAACAGATTTTCTAGATGTAAATTCTAAGTTTTGAACACTAGAATAACCTCTAGACGTCGTTTTACCATTAAGGATACAGAAATGTGACCCTAGTGTATCTAAGAGTGTTTTAATCACATAAAGACACCGCAGAAAGCGAAAGACGATAGCCTGAGCAGCTTCTGCATCGGTTTTCTATTCGCCATTACATAGTCGTCTGGTGTAATTACAAGGCGTCGAAGAATTACAAAAACTGCTTCCCAGGAATTGTAAAATGTGCATATTAACATTCCTAATTGCCTCATGGACCGAGTAAAATTTACTAGATGTAAATTTAAGTTTTGAACACTAGAATAACTTCTAGACAACGTTTTAACATCAAAGATAGAGAAATGTGACCCTAGTGTATCTAATAGTGTTTTTAGCACATAAAGACACCGCAGAGAGCGATAGACGTTAGTCTGAGCAGCTTCTGCATTGGTTTCCATTCGTTTGGTGTAATTACAAGGCGTCGACGAATTGCTAAAACTGCTACCTATGAATTGTAAACTGTGCATATTAACGTTCCTAATTGCCTCATGCACCGAGAAAAATTTTCTAGATGTAAATTTAAGGTTTGAACACTAGAATAACCTTTAGACGTCGTTTTACCATCAAAGATACAGAAATGTGTCCCTAGTGTATCTAAGAGTGTTTTAATCACATAAAGACACCGCAGAAAGCGAAAGACGTTAGCCTGAGCAGCTTCTGCATCGGTTTTCTATTCGCCATTACATAGTCGTCTGGTGTAATTAATTACAAGGCGTCGAAGAATTGCAAAAACTGCTTCCCAGGAACTGTGAAATGTGCATATTAACATTCCTAATTGCCTCATGCAACGAGTAAAAATTTTGTAGTTGTATATTTAAGTTTTGAACACTAGAATAACCTTTAGACGACGTTTTAACATCAAATATACAGAAATATGACCCCAGTGTATCTAAGAGTGTTTTCAGCACATAAAGACACCGCAGAAAGCGAAAGACGTTAGCCTGAGCAGCTTCTGCATCGGTTTTCTATTCGCCATTACATAGTCGTCTGGTGTAATTACAAGGCGTCGAAGAATTGCAAAAACTGCTTCCCAGGAATTGTAAAATGTGCATATTAACATTCCTAATTGCCTCATGCAACGAGTAAAAATTTTGTAGATGTAAATTTAAGTTTTAAACACTAGAATAACCTCTAGACGACGTTTTAACATCAAATATACAGAAATGTGACCCTAGTGTATCTAAGAGTATTTTTAGCACATAAAGACACCGCAGAAAGTGAGAGACTTTAGTCTGAGCATCTTCTGCATCGGTTTTCCATTCGCCATTACATTGTCGTCTGGTGTAACTACAAGGCGTCGAAGAATTGCAAAAACTGCTTCCCAGGAATTGTAAAATGTGCATATTAACATTCCTAATTGCCTCATGCAACGAGTAAAAATTTTGTAGATGTATATTTAAGTTTTGAACACTAGAATAACCTTTAGAGGACGTTTTAACATCAAATATACACAAATGTGACCCTAGTGTATCTAAGAGTGTTTTAAGTACATAAAGACACCGAAGAAAGCGAAAGACTTTAGTCTGATCAGCTTCTGCATCGCTTTTCTATTCGCCATTACATAGTCGTCTGGTGTAATTACAAGGCGTCGAAGAATTGCAAAAACTGCTTCCCAGGAATTGTAAAATGTGCATATTAACATTCCTAATTGCCTCTTGCAACGCTTAAAAATTTTGTAGATGTAAATTTAAGTTTTGAACACTAGAGTAACCTTTAGACGACGTTTTAACATCAAATATACAGAAATGTTACCCTAGTGTATCTAAGAGTGTTTTTAGCACATACAGACACCGCAGAGAGCGATAGACGTTAGTCTGAGCAGTTTCTGCATTTGAGTTTCCATTCGCCATTACATAGTCGTCTGGTCTAATTACAAGCCGTCGAAGAATTGCAAAAACTGCTTTCTAGTAATTGTAAAATGTGCATATTAACATTCCTAATTGCCTCATGCAACGATTAAAAATTTTGTAGATGTAAATTTAAGTTTGAACACTAGAGTAACCTTTAGACGACGTTTTAACATCAAATATACAGAAATGTGACCCTAGTGTATCTAAGAGTGTTTTTAGCACATACAGACACCGCAGAGAGCGATAGACGTTAGTCTGAGCAGTTTCTGCATTTGAGTTTCCATTCGCCATTACATAGTCGTCTGGTATAATTACGATACGTCGATGAATTGCCAAAAGTGCTTCCAGGAGCTGTAAGCTGTGCATATTAACACCACTAATTGCCATATGCCACGAGCAACAATTATCTAGATGTAAATTTAAGTTTTGAACACTAGAATAACCTCTAGACGACGTTTTACCATCAAAGAAGAGAATGTGACCCTAGTGTATCTAAGAGTGTTTTTAGCACATAAAGACACCGCAGAGAGCGATAGACATTAGCCTAAGCAGCTTCTGCATCGGTTTCCCATTCGCCAATACATAGTCGAGTGGTGTAATTACAAGGCGTCGAGGAATTGCAAAAACTGCTTCCCAGGAATTGTAAACTGTACATATTAACATTTCTAATTGCCTCATGCAACGAGTAACAATTTTCTAGGTGTAAATTTAAGTTTTGAACGCTAGAATAACCTCTAGACGACGTTTTAACATCAAAGATACAGAAAAGCTACCCTAGTGTATCTAAGAGTGTTTTAGCACATAAAGACACCGCAGAAAGCGATAGACTTTAGTCTGAGCAGATTCTGCATCGGTTTTCCATTCGCCATTACATAGTCGTCTGGTGTAATTACAGGGCGTCGAAGAATTGCAAAAACTGCTTCCCAGAAATTGTAAACTGTGCATCATAACATTCCTAATTGTCTCATGCACCGAGTCACAATTTTCTAGATGTAAATTTAAGTATTGAACACTAGAATAACCTCTAGATGTCGTTGTAGCATCTAAAATAGAGAAATGTGACCCTAGTGTATCTAATAGTGTTTTTAGCACATAAAGACACCGTAGAAAGCGATAGACGTTAGTCTGAGCAGCTTCTGCATTGGTTTTCCATTAACCAATACATAGTCGTTTGGTGTAATTACAAGGCGTCGAAGAATTGAAAAAACTGCTTCCCAGCAATTGTAAACTGTGCAATTTAACATTCCTAATTGCCTCATGCACCGAGTAATAATTTCTAGATGTAAATTTAAGTTTTCAACACTAGAATAACTTCTAGACGTCGTATTAACATCAAAGACAAAATAAATGTGACCTTAGTGTATCTAAGAGTGTTTTTAGCTCATAAAAATACCGCACAAAGCGATAGACATTAGTCTCAGCAGCTTCTGCATTAGACTTTCCATTCGCATTACATAACCGTCTGGTATAATTACGATACGTCGATGAATTGCTAAAAGTGCTTCCCAGTAGCCGTAAACTGTGCATATTAACACCACTAATTGCCTTATGCAACGAATAACATTTATCTAGATTAAAATTTAAGTTTTGAACACTAGAATAGCCTCTAGACGACGTTTTAACATCAAACATAAAAAAAGTGACCCTAGTGCATCTAAGAGTGTTTTTAGCACATAAAGACACCGCAGAAAGCAATAGACGTTAGTCTCAGCAGCATCTGCATTAGTCTTTCCATTCGCCATTACATAGTCGTCTGGTATAACTACGATACGTAAATGAATTGCTGAAAGTGCTTCCAGGAGTTGTAAACTGTGCATATTAACACCACTAATTGCCATATGCCACGAGCAACAATTATCTAGATGTAAATTTAAGTTTTGAACACTAGAATAACCTCTAGACGACGTTTTAACATCAAAGATAGAGAAATGTGACCCTAGTGTATCTAAGAGTGTTTTTAGCACATAAAGACACCGCAGAAAGCGATAGACGTTAGTCTGAGCAGCTTCTGCATTGGTTTTCCATTCGCCATTACATAGTCGTCAGGTCTAACTACGATACGTCGATGAATCGCTAAAAGGAGCTTCCCAGGAGTTGTAAACTGTGCATAATACACCCATAATTGGCTCATGCAACGAGTAACAATTTTCTAGATGTAAATTTAAGTTTTGAACACTAGAATAACCTCTAGACGACGTTTCAACATCAAACATACAGAAAAGTAACCCTAGTGTATCTAAGAGTGTTTTCAGCACATAAAGACACCGCAGAAAGCGATAGACGTTAGTCTGAGCAGCTTCTGCATTAGACTTTCCATTCGCCATTACATAGTCGTCTGGTATAATTACGATACGTAAATGAATTGCTAAAAGTGATTCCCAGGAGTTGTAAACTGTGCATACTACCACCACTAATTGGCACATGCAACGAGTAACAATTTTCTAGATGTAAATTTAAGGTTTGAACACTAGAATAACCTCTAGACGTCGCTTTAACATCAAAGATACAGAAATGTGACCCTAGTGTATCTAAGAGTGTTTTTAGCACATAAGGACACGGCAGAAAGCGATAGCCATTAGTCTCAGCAGCTTCTGCATTAGACTTTCCATTCGCCATTACGTAGTCGTCTGGTATAATTACGATACTTCGATGAATTGCCAAAAGTGCTTCCCAGGAGCTGTAAACTGTGCATATTAACACCACTAATTGCCATATGCCACGAGCAACAATTATCTAGATGTAAATTTAAGTTTTGAACACTAGAATAACCTCTAGACGACGTTTTACCATCAAAGATAGAGAAATGTGACCCTAGTGTATCTAAGAGTGTTTTTAGCACATAAAGACACCGCAGAGAGCGATAGACATTAGCCTAAGCAGCTTCTGCATCGGTTTCCCATTCGCCAATACATAGTCGAGTGGTGTAATTACAAGGCGTCGAGGAATTGCAAAAACTGCTTCCCAGGAATTGTAAACTGTACATATTAACATTTCTAATTGCCTCATGCAACGAGTAACAATTTTTTAGATGTAAATTTAAGTTTTGAACGCTAGAATAACCTCTAGACGACGTTTTAACATCAAAGATACAGAAATGTAATCCTACAGTTTCGTCGAGAGTATTTTTAACACATAAAGAAACCACAGACGGCGATAGACATTAGATTGAGCATCATCTGCATTAGACTTTCCATTCGCCATTACATAGTCGTCTGGTATCATTACGATACGTCGATGAATTTCTAAAAGGATCTTCCTAGGAGTTGTAAACTGTGCATATTAACACCCCTAATTGGCTCATGCAACGAGTAACAATTTTCTAGATGTAAATTTAAGTTTTGAACACTAGAATAACCTCTAGACGTCGTTTTACCATCAAAGATACAGAAATGTGACCCTAGTGTATCTAAGAGTGTTTTTAGCACATAAAGACACCGCAGAAAGCGATAGACGTTAGTCTGAGCCGCTTCTGCATTGGTTTTCCATTCGCCCTTACATAGTCGTCTGGTCTAATTACGATACGTCGATGAATTGCTAAAAGGAGCTTCCCAGGAGTTGTAAACTGTGCATATTAACACCCCTAATTGCGTCATGCGACGAGTGACAATTTTCCAGATGTAAATTAAAGTTTTGAACACTAGAATAACCTCTAAACGACGTTTTAACATCAAAGATACAGAAAATCTACCCTAGTGTATCTAAGAGTGTTTTTAGCAAATAAAGACACCTCAGAAAGCGATAGACGTAAACCTGAGCACGTTCTGCATCGGTTTTCCATTCGCCAATACATAGTCGTCTGGTGTAATTACAAGGCGTCGAAGAATTGCAAAAACTGCTTTCACAGGAATTGTAAACTGTGCATATAAACGTTCCTAATTGCATCATGCAACGAGAAAAAGTTTCTAGATGTAAATTTCAGTTTTGTATACTAGAATAACCACTAGACGACGTTTTAACATCAAACATACAGAAAAGTGACCCTAGTGTATCTAAGAGTGTTTTTAGCACATAAAGACACCGCAGAAAGCGATAGACGTTAGCCTGAGCAGCTTCTGCTTCGGTTTTCTTTTCGCCATTACATAGTCGTCTGGTGTAATTACAAGGCGTCAAAGAATTGCAAAAACTGCTTCCCAGGAATTGTAAAATTGCATATTAACATTCCTAATTGCCTCAAGCAACGAGTAAAAATTTTGTAGATGTAAATTTAAGTTTTAAACACTAGAATAACCTCTAGACGACATTTTTCCATCAAAGATACAGAAATGTGAACCTAGTGTATCTAAGAGTGTTTTTAGCTCATAAAAACACCGCACAAAGCGATAGACATTAGTCTCAGCAGCTTCTGCATTAGACTTTCCATTCGCCATTACATAGTCGTCTGGTATAACTACGATACGTAAATGAATTGCTGAAAGTGCTTCCCAGGAGTTGTAAACTGTGCATATTAACACCACTAATTGCCATATGCCACGAGCAACAATTAGCTAGATGTAAATTTAAGTTTTGAACACTAGAATAACCTCTAGACGACGTTTTAACATCAAAGATAGAGAAATGTGACCCTAGTGTATCTAAGAGTGTTTTTAGCACATAAAGACACCGCAGAAAGCGATAGACGTTAGTCTCAGCAGCATCTGCATTAGTCTTTCCATTCGCCATTACATAGTCGTCTGGTATAACTACGATACGTAAATGAATTGCTGAAAGTGCTTCCCAGGAGTTGTAAACTGTGCATATTAACACCACTAATTGCCATATGCCACGAGCAACAATTAGCTAGATGTAAATTTAAGTTTTGAACACTAGAATAACCTCTAGACGACGTTTTAACATCAAAGATAGAGAAATGAGACCCTAGTGTATCTAAGAGTGTTTTTAGCACATAAAGACACCGCAGAAAGCGATAGACGTTAGTCTGAGCCGCTTCTGCATTGGTTTTCCATTCGCCCTTACATAGTCGTCTGGTCTAATTACGATACGTCGATGAATTGCTAAAAGGAGCTTCCCAGGAGTTGTAAACTGTGCATATTAACACCCCTAATTGCGTCATGCGACGAGTGACAATTTTCCAGATGTAAATTAAAGTTTTGAACACTAGAATAACCTCTAAACGACGTTTTAACATCAAAGATACAGAAAAGCTACCCTAGTGTATCTAAGAGTGTTTTTAGCAAATAAAGACACCTCAGAAAGCGATAGACGTAAACCTGAGCACGTTCTGCATCGGTTTTCCATTCGCCAATACATAGTCGTCTGGTGTAATTACAAGGCGTCGAAGAATTGCAAAAACTGCTTTCACAGGAATTGTAAACTGTGCATATAAACGTTCCTAATTGCATCATGCAACGAGAAAAGGTTTCTAGATGTAAATTTCAGTTTTGTATACTAGAATAACCTCTAGACGACGTTTTAACATCAAACATTCAGAAAAGTGACCCTAGTGTATCTAAGAGTGTTTTTAGCACATAAAGACACCTCAGAAAGCGAGAGACTTTAGTCTGAGCAGCTTCTGCATTGGTTTTCCATTCGCCCTTACATAGTCGTCTGGTCTAATTACGATACGTCGATGAATTGCTAAAAGGAGCTTCCCAGGAGTTGTAAACTGTGCATATTAACACCCCTAATTGCGTCATGCGACGAGTGACAATTTTCCAGATGTAAATTAAAGTTTATAACACTAGAATAACCTCTAAACGACGTTTTAACATCAAAGATACAGAAAAGCTACCCTAGTGTATCTAAGAGTGTTTTTAGCACATAAAGACACCGCAGAAAGCGATAGACTTTAGTCTGAGCAGATTCTGCATCGGTTTTCCATTCGCCATTACATAGTCGTCTGGTGTAATTACAGGGCGTCGAAGAATTGCAAAAACTGCTTCCCAGAAATTGTAAACTGTGCATCATGACATTCCTAATTGTCCCATGCACCGAGTCACAATTTTCTAGATGTAAATTTAAGTATTGAACACTAGAATAACCTCTAGATGTCGTTGTAGCATCTAAAATAGAGAAATGTGACCCTAGTGTATCTAATAGTGTTTTTAGCACATAAAGGCACCGTAGAAAGCGATAGACGTTAGTCTGAGCAGCTTCTGCACTGGTTTTCCATTAACCAATACATAGTCGTTTGGTGTAATTACAAGGCGTCGAAGAATTGAAAAAACTGCTTCCCAGGAATTGTAAACTGTGCAATTTAACATTCCTAATTGCCTCATGCAACGAGTAATAATTTCTAGATGTAAATTTAAGTTTTCAACACTAGAATAACTTCTAGACGTCGTATTAACTTCAAAGACAAAAGAAATGTGACCTTAGTGTATCTAAGAGTGTTTTTAGCTCATAAAAACACCGCACAAAGCGATAGACATTAGTCTCAGCAGCTTCTGCATTAGACTTTCCTTTCGCCATTACATAACCG